>JARHVA010003453.1:2500-20000 GCA_037957365.1 Torreya grandis | reverse complement strand
TACTCCAATAAAAACCTACAGGCATATAGGACTAGGGCTACTCTTAGAACTAAGTGGAAGAATGAAGATGAATGGAAAGGTATTTGAAACATATTTTTGGATATAATAAACATTCATAGACCATTATCAAATAATTTTAGGTATGAGTGAGGACTAGGTTCTTCAATATACAATCATATCATAGTTAAAACCTTCTCAAGCACCTACAGGCCTTCTTGGGAGTTGGCCTATTTTCAAGTTAATAAAGGTTGATAGAGAGGTATATGAAGATGATATTAATACTAAGTGAAAACCTTGAATAATTTAATGATACTAGGGAAGGTTAACAATGAAATGGATGAGGTTTAAATACAATAGATACATTTAATACCCAAAGTGCACACATGCAGGTTGCTAGTGACAATTGATCCAACATCAAACCTATGTAATGAGATAGGGGTGTTTAGAAGAACATTTAGTTTGAAAAAGTCTACATCCAAATAAATTATCATTTATAATATCATTGAGAATATAAGAGGAGGGATAAAAATAAAGCATATAGTCAATAACCTAGGAAAATCACCTACAACAGGCTTGTATGACTAAATTGGACTCACACCTAATAGTAAGGAACATGGTATATATGAGAAATGATATTGGGTCTTAAGTAAATATTTATTATAGTTTAATAACCACTTAACTATATATATGAATTCCTAGGCACATCTAATACCAAGTACGTAATTGGTTGACCCTAATAGGTCTATTTGGAAGAGATAGTCTAAAGTGCACACCTAAAGAAAATCAAATATATAGAGATATTATGAAATATATCTCAATTATACTATAGGATAATAATTTCATGATTTAAACCAAAGAGAAACAAAATTTAATAGTGAACCAACTATTTTTAAAACCCTACACATAATCAAAGATGCTTAAGAAACCCTGCATAGAGGCTACAATCAAGTCATGAAGGAAATTGAAGTTTTGGGACCACTATAGGCATGATAAAACTATAAAATTTTGTAAAAAGTGTTTTTAAGAGTTAAAAAATAGGTTCATGATTATTCCAAGGTCACATTAATAACATACATACATGATGTTTTATCTTATACCTTGCCCACTCTTTGGGCAAGGGCAATCATGAGACTAAGAGGCCTATGTGAAATACAAACATGAATATAAAACCTCATGAAAGGTCTCAATTCTATTTTTAAGTCAAAAAAATGGTTCCCATACAATTTCATTGGCAAATAAACTTAGGTTTTAGTCCAAGATCCATTGAGGGCTAATAAGGAGAGACAAGCTCAAAACCCCTAACACCCTGACCAATGTACTCTGATCATACATAAGGGTAATATTTATATGGTTTTTTGAGAGATGTATAAACTATTCACATTATTGGGAATGACTTATGAGAGCTAAAACTCAAACTTGAACTCTCTCTAGCCTCAAGAATGTTAAGTAAACTACCTTAAGAGTAACTTCAAGTGCTCATGCCATTTCTCAAACTTTGCATGGGAGTATGAGTCTTTTGGGAAAATTTAGGAGTTCTATCAATCAGGTTTTACAAGTATAAGGAGGTCACTTGGATGTCCCATTTTTATGAACAATTGTTAAGACACCAAACATGTCTTAAACTCTCCTAAAACCCTAGTTGTGACAAGTTTATAGATATGAGCCTAAAAATCACATAAAATACCACAACTTGGATATAAAACCTAAAAAATATTATTTTATACTTTGTGAGGATCCTACACATGAAATTTGGCTATACCTTCACTTGTACAGATTTGTACAAAACTATACTTTTTCAAGGTTTTGGGCCTGAAACAAGGTTTTGTAGATAATGAGTTGATTAAAATAAATGGAAGAGGTCACTCAAGAATTATTTTAAATTTTAAATATAAAAAATATATAAAACATTTCTCATAAGTTCCCAAACCATTCAAATTTTTTAGGCTAGTCTGAAAATGCATCAAAATGGCAAGCTTGCCAATGGCCATTTCAATATTTTCATATTTCCATAGTGTTCCAGATCACCAAATTTGACATGGATCATGGTGATATCATAGGTAAATTTAATCAAGTGTTTTTTTCTATTTTCACACATTTGGGAGCTCCAAACATCAATATTTCTCTTTTTAGGCCTAGAAGGGCTAATTAGGCCTAATTTGGGACAAAAAATGAGCTATAAAGTATATCTACACTCATTATCTAATCACCAATTATTTTTTAGAGATGTAATTATATTTTGTATATCTAAAATTATTCCCACTTTTCCATAATCATCTCCAAATTATTCCAGGCAAGGAACTTTATCTATTTTAGGGCTACAAAGATTTGAGAAGATATTCATGGTTTTAGTGCAAAGTTGAGTATTTGTGAGTGTTTTATGTATTTAGACACATTGATATAGGTCTAATATGATATTAGGAGACCACACATTTAATATATTTTCATTCATGAAGAGAAACTCCACTTTTTCCTGCTATGCCCTATTGAAAATGAGCTTTTTAAGGAGCCTAAACACTAAAAAATTATGTAATGCATCATATAAAATTTTCCAAGGATAATAAACATTATCCATGCCAAAAATTAAGAGATAAAAATTAAAATATCAGTTGGTATAAGTTTTAAAGGTTTTAAAATGTCTAAATTCTCCCAAAAATATATTCTCTCCTTCCAACACCTAGGCTTGTTGAAGGAGTCAAACTTGCACTTGAAGTCTTCTAACAAACCATGGATCATGGAAGGACCTCATAAATTTCACATAATAATTTTACAATGAGGATTAAATTATGACTTTAAATTCATATTTCTAAGGGGAAGGACCAATTCTTTAATAAAGACACAACCAATAATATAGGATTCTTGAGCAAAGATTTATGGCACTTGTTTGAGTCAAACTCCACCAATCAATGAAGAAGAATTCCTTCATGACTTATTTTATACCACAAAACAAGTTTAATTCCAACCCCTACACCACTTTTCATAAGGTGGATAAGAGATTAATCATGAACCCCAACCCCTATTCTCTCTCTCTCTCTCTCTCTCTCTCTCTCTCTCTCTCTCTCTCTCTCTCCTCTCTCTCTCTCTCTCTCTCTCTCTCTCTCTCTCTCTCTCTCTCTCTCTCATCTCTCTCTCTCTCTCTCCTCTCTCTCTCTCTCTCTCCCTCTCTTCTCTCTCTCTCACCCACCCTCTCTCTCTCTCTATTCCCATTCTACTATATATTCAGGCCTTGAGGCCTTAATTTTAAATCCCTTTCTTGTGCATGAGGAAAATATTATAATATTGGAAATTTTTAACCTCTTAAGTTAATAAAATGATTGTTTTAGGACTATTTTATATAGGTTTAGTGTGTTTTATTAGTTTTAATTGCACATGTGGTAGTCTTTCTCCTTTGGCAGGTCCTAATCTCATCTAGTTACTAGTAGATGATATTATGTAGTTCACATATAGTGTTTGAATGTTGAGTGGTTGAGATTAGAGTGTAAATATTTATTGGTTAGTATCTTGAATCAGACCTTCCATCATTTCCCTCTTGTTTTGATCACTTAGTGAAACACATTTGCATAGGAGTCCTTAGAGTTGTAATATTTGTTATTTGCATTGCTTACTAGTGTTTTTTGAAGTCCAAATTGAGTGGATGAATTTTTACATTGGCACATCATAATTTATTAGATTATATTTGTTTTATGTAACTTATATCAATTTTCACCCCAATAGTAGTAGGTTTTAGTAAACTGAGCCATAAGTGATGTACGAGGGAGCTAGCCCCATAATCTAGATGTCTAGTCTAGTTATAAGGTCACCCACAACCTTTAGGCCATACCCATGTTAGTCTAAATTTGAAGTAGGTCTGAATAGTCTCCTTTAATAGGGTGCAACTTAGGTTTCTAATTTTTTTTGCATGCTCAGTGAGACATATTCAAGATTTAGAGCATTCACATCAGCATATTCATCTTCATAAAAAACTTTAAACACTTATCTTGGTCACCATTTCAAAGGTATGAGCAATTCTTGTTCATAATTTTATTGGTATTCATGTGGATTGTGGTGAATGATGGTTGTATATAGGGTTGAATTCTATCACATACCTCCTTATCATCAACACTATGACTCATATCAACCTTATTATAAAACCTATCATCCCTACATTTATCCTTGTCAATAATATGATAGCTCCTATCAAGCTTATGATCCTTTTCAATACCAAGATTACCAATCTCATTATGAGCCTCATCCATCTCCTTAGTAGCCTACTTATTAACTTAATCAACCATGACAACATCATTATTTTCCTAATCAGCCTAATCATGTCTCAAAATAATCCATATAAATCCTCAAAAAGACCTTATTGGGATATGAAAAGCACATGGTGAGCATTGACAACATGAGCATCTATGGACAAGAAATCCATAGGCATGAGATTGAGAACATGAGGAATTTACTACACTAGGATAAAGAAGAGTGGGAATTTTTCATAAGACAAGGTCAATCAAAGGTCAATAGTGACATGTTAGATATAGTGGGTTTTGTTTCAAAGATTGAGGATAGTTTAGTAGTATATGAGGGGAAACAAGTTCACCATAATTAGAAGCATGCTCACTCCTTTAATCAACATCAGTCCTCAATTGAACTGACCTTCCCACCTCAAGAGTCTCAAACAAATGTGTGTCATAACCCTCAAAATTCCTCACAAGCCTTCCAAATTTTCCTACTTAGACGTCTATCCAAGAGAGAGTTCAAAAGGAAGGAGAAGTTTGTCTTGAGAAGGATGAGGTATGTGTTTCACAATAGATTATGCAAGGGCCTTCATCTTTATATCAATAGGGAGAGATCTCCAATGAGATGGCATTATACTTTGAGGTTCACCTTATTAAACAAGTTGATCTTGCAAACCAACTCCTATACCAGTCAGTGGTAGCTACAAAAGCAATCCATCTCCATAGGAATTTCTTCCCTTATGCCCCAAGTTAAAATACCTATAATGGAAGAGGCTCCTAAACCTAAGATTCCAACTTAGAAACAAATGCAATAGTCAAAATAAAGAGAAGAGAAGTCAAACATAAGCCTAAGTGTCAAAGTGGAAAGCAAGCATGATATCATTTAATACCCACCCCTCCATCCTAAAAATTCCAAGGCTTTCCCCTAATGGAATTATATTCAAGAAAATATTTAGTATATAGAGGAAGTGATGGTTGTCAAATATGAATAGTTGAGTAAGGAGAAAAAAACATTCATGACAAAACCATTGGATTTGACTCACCATCCTGAACTTTTTCAAGGATCCACTATGCCAATCCTTGATAATGAACCTCTCTTTTGTGAGATAAGTGAAGGAGATTCATCTAATGTGGTAGATGATGAGATTGAATTAAGTGAACAAGAAGATAAAATCACCATTGGGACACCCCTTATAAGGATAGGTGTGAATCGATATTTCATAATATAAGAGAGGATGAACTCTTAGAGGTTGTATGGGTGCAAGATGAGATGAAAATAAAAGATGAGACACAAGAAAAAGAGGTTTCATTTGATAAAGAGGAAGATGGTTCCCAATGTCTCCTTGATCACATGATATCCTTTCTCAATCATGACAACTCACAATAACTTATAGGAGTGGAAATAGACAAGTGTAGGCCATCTAATGAATATGATAGACAAGGTAACTTTGATAGGATGAAAAATCATCAAGTTGTTGTTAAGGATGAGGTATTTCAAAATGAAAAAGTAGATATGGAAGAGAATTATTTTAATCGCCATGAGCATGTTTAAGACGGCAATATTTTGAACTATAATGTGCTTGTTCCTACACCTTATACTTTTTAACTTAAAGAGAGTCAAATCACACTTGAACTAGATGAGAATAAATAAATGGACTTATTTGAGATCATCAAATTAGGACACTCTTTAATTTAAGGTGATTCAATTCAGATTTATAGAATTATTTTCATCAATCAAAAAGGAGGAAACTCTCCAAGCATACCATTACAAGAAGTTGTCTTATCAAGAAATGACTTGTTTGAGATTTTCAAGCAAGGTTATTACCTCCTTACCTCATACGTAGATGTCTCCTCACTCTTGGAATGTGGAAATAAAATCAAGTGGCCTCAAGGAGTCATGAAACTAGATACACCTCTTGTAGAATCCATCCTTGCATTTATAACACAAGAGCAACTTCAAATTGACCAACATGACCATCAACAGTTTATGACTGAGGTAGAATTTACATGATTAATACAAGAAAGATGGATATGGGAGGAGTATGATTGGGAGTTGGACTCACATGTATAACCCATGATTCTATAAATGGAACTAGAAGGCCTATATGATTCCACAAGAGGCCATTAACATGCTAGTTCTCCCAAATGCAAGTGAGAATATGTGGCAATCAAACTTCATGGTGCATAGTGGTCAATCAAGTTTTCCAGAGGAAATAGTTTTAATATTAGGTTAGTCTTTTATTTTTTTCTCTTGTTTAATAAGTGTTCAGCACAATTTTAGTTTGTTTTGTTGTTTATTTTTTGTCTTATTGTTGTTTTCCTTAGGTTAGGTGTGCTTCTTAGTTTAGTTGTGTGTCTTTTATTATTTCTATTGAGTCCTATTAGTTTTTTATAGTCATAGAGGTGTCAAAGGTGATAATATATTTATTAGTCTAATAATGGTCATCAATTATTAATAGCATGTTGAGTTATCATTATCATGAAGATGAGTAGGTTCTCTTGACCAATAGGCCGATCAACCCTTGTGAGTCACAAAAAATGTTGGTAGTTTGGCCTCCTACGGCCAAATTCTAACTCCTATAACCACAAACATTGAATTTAAAGACATTATGTACTTATTCATGCATTAAAATATCTAATGGACACATTTTACATCAATTTCAATAGGCTTCTAGGGTGATTTTGGTAGTTTTAATGTTTAAAATGCCTATTTTGAGGCCATTTGTATGATTCACAAGGTGAAATTGAGATTTAAGAATCTTCAAGACCTTATTTTTCCATGATAATTTCAAAGAAGTGATTTTTTGGAGGTTTCAAGTCTTAAAATGAAGAAATCCATTTTATCTCCTATATCGACCTCATTGACAACTCTAAAAAGGTAGTTTTCAAAGGCTCAATACAGAAAGAGAAGAGAGATTTAGGAGATGAAACTTTGGCCATTGTTAGGTTTCTAAGTAATCTTGGAATTATTGGAATTATTTTTCATATTGGTGACTTATTATTTATGAAAAATCACTAAGAGTGACAGTAGGTCACTATGGTATATTCATTCAATAGGGGTCTATTATTGTACCTATTTCTAAATATTATAAATATATAGAGAGGAAATATTTTTAAGTTGTTTTATATATTTATTATATCTCCTTTTCATTGTTTTTTATCATCTAATTCATCTCTATGAGTTACTTTCACTTGATGAGAGAAAGCCTTAGTGTACAAGTTGTTCTAATGAGTTATGTTGCAACTAGTTTAATATTAATGATGGTCACTATAATAAGTTTATAATACTCCATAACACATTTAATATCCTTAAAATCCATGTAATTTATGTGTTTTTTTGGAAATGTCTATCTTTCTCCATAATCTCCAAGTGACTTGCTTCTTGAGAGATTTGTACGGTATTTGGATGATCTATCTAGGTATGAACTTCATTTTAGTTTAAATATAAATAATTAACATCCTTGTACTAGAGGTATAATAAATAAGATTTGAGGTGTGGAGTGGGTTAATTATTGATGAAATATAATCCAAACTTTAATTCCAATTCTTTTAAACCCTTAACCAATCACTGCAAGCATTCATAAAGCATACAAGTCATTCTTAACAATGAACAAGAAAAATGATACAAGATCAAGAACACAACACATGAATTATGTGATAAACCCTCATGGGAAATAAAACCCACACTCAAGAATATAAACACATGGAATACTTTTCCTATAAAATTATCACAAACATGGGACCTTTTAGTGAATCACCCACTTCACAAGAAACACCCACCCCTAAGCATGAACAAGCACCAACTTGCTATAGAGTTTGAGCACCCACACAAAATATATGAAATAAATATATCCAAAAATATGATTACTTTTCAATTTTATGGAGAAACAATTTTTTACACCTGTCTTTCAACCCTTCACACTCTCTCAAACTTGTATACACAAGTAACGCATCCAAAAATACCCTTTTAGATCACTTTAGACCTCTTCACTCATCCTCAATATTAAATATTGAAAGTACACTATTATAAAATATTAATTATGAATAATAGGTCATAAAAACAATCCTCAACCTTATATTCTATTTAATCCATCTAATCAACACACTCACTCTTTTTTTCCTTTACTTTACCACTCTCTATTGCACTAATCAACTCTAGAAACCATCACCTTTTATTTCAATTTTTAAAAATCCTTCATGAATTTAATCTTTTTGGTTGGAAATTATACTTACCTTAACCCTTAATTCTTCTATCACACTAATACATAGCTCAATACCACCCTCATATGTTGGCCAGTATCCATGGGTCACCTTTAAGCAGATACACCTTTCAATTAGGCCTTAACAACCCTTATAGGTCTCATGGAGAGATATTCACTCCTTTAGTACTACATTGAGAAAATTAGAAACATAATACCACTTAAAAATTCATAGGTCTACTCTACATGAATCCTAAGGCACCTTTAAATGACTACATCCATCACTACACTCCTCTGTATATGTAGAATCTGCTCAAACATTAGTCTTGTACATAAGAATACCATGAACAAACAAATATTCAACTTCTAATCATTTGTTCATATTGAATATGGATTTTTCAAACCTCCAAAATTTATATATATTATCTTCATGGAGTATACAACAATCTCCAATAGTTAATTCACCTTAAAACATCAAAAAATCATAAATACAAACTCAAACATCCTTCTGATCACTTCCATATAATGACAAAACCCACATTCAACTTTAAAGATCAATAACTAAAATTGTATGGATATTCAAACATTCTAACCAATTTTTATGATGTGCTTTGGAGTTATCTATCACTTTGACTTTTATGCCACCATCAATTTCATCATACATCAAATGTTATAGCTCAAATAATACAAATTATTTTTCTTTTATTAATTTGAATTCCAATGGTTACTATGTAATGCAAAAGCTTTAGACATGTGTCTTAATCTCATAACCCTTAGAAACTTGATCAAATACACTTCATTTATCTCCTTAAGAATCTCTTGTTCTTTACTTTTAATCATTGGTTGTTGATATTTGATCTATGCTATAGAGATTATGACACTTGGCAGTCTCACATGCCTTCTATGGACCCTACTCTTAGTCTCCATGCTCTTACATCACTTGAAAATCCCACATTCATTTTGTTTACTCTTATATTATTATCCATACATGCTTAAACGACTTGGTAGTTTTGCATACCTTTTATGGACCCTACTATTAATCTCTATGTGCTTATGCCACTTGGTAGTCCCACATGTAATCTTAGGATCCTTTGACTTATTGACCTCATGATCATTGTTAGATCTCCATCTGCATGATCACCCATGTGCCATTTATCCTTGATTTGAATTATTGATCTAATTTATCTAGATTATGGTATTTGGTAGCCTTGTGTAAAGGTCACTCACTATTACAAATTTGGCTAAGTATGGGAAATAGTGAAATCTACTTGGAAGGCCAAATTTACACATTAATGTCTTTTGTTATACACAAAATCATGACCTAAAAATTAGACCATAAAATATTGGTACAAAACTTATCATACTTATGTGACAAATTCCTTTTGAAACTACCATACATGTGAATTTTGACATCAACAATTTGGTCACTCATCTTGATTTGCCAAGATGACTAGGAGAACCTAGACATTCATATGCCTACTTTGAAGAATTAATTTCACTTACACAATCACTTCAAGCACTCATAACACCTCATATAACCTATGTAATAGGAAGATAACATCAAAAACATCCTCTATTATCCCAAAGACCTACACACATGATATACAATCTCAAATCCACTCAAAACCTATTAATTTATCATTAATGCATTATGTACTAAGATCACCTTGACATTAATGACAATTAATGCATCTAAAGAACATGATCAACAATATCCCCTTTGTCATTGATGGAAAACCCTTTTCATAATGTTATTTTAGAATGCTCTCTCCCAAAGTGAATAACTCTTTTATCCTAAACTTCTCCACCTTTGACATTAATGATAAAGGGTCTCTTCCTCAACATGCCAACTTGATCCTTGGACCTAAAAAACTACTCAAAGATCTTAGAAATCTCCCCCTAACATCATGCTTATCTCATATAACCTATTCTAAAACCATACTCAACCATATAAGATCCTTGGATTTAACACATCTCACATATGCTCCCCTTTTAACACAAATAAAAAGTGAGAACCAATTGATCTTGAGGACCTAAAAAGACTTCAAGGACCAATAACAAAAAAGGGCCACCTCAAAGAGATAATACAAACTTCCTCCTAACATTGTGCATACCACTTCTTACCTTGATCTTCTCAAACATGCTTCAAACACACCATCTTGACCATACCCTACTATATGAAGAAGAAACACAAAATATCAAGAAAATGGGAGTGATCACACTTCAATAATATTGAGAGAGACTCCCTCTAAGTCTCCTAACCTTAGGATCCTCTTGAGAACCTTCAGACCATCTCTAGTCATGAAAAAATTATATGAATACCTTCAAATTTCCTCTCATAAAAGAACACCATGATCTCAAAAAAAAATTCAAACCACTCTCAAAACAAACTTACCTTCATACTTTATGATTTTGACCTATCTAACCAAGCATCAAAATTCGACTAGATTTTGCTTTTAGAACTAATATCCATGAATGGGTTTCTTGAAACTTTTCATCACCAAAAACTAGAGCAAGCTTATGAACTTTTTTCTCCCCATCTTATACTAATAATATCATTTGGTTCATCACCTAGACCATGCACACTTGCTTTGACATATGATAGATGTATTCTAAGAAGCATAGATAGAGACACCCATTAGTCATAAGAGACTAACAGTCCCAAAAATTAGGAAACTCCCACATATTCATGCTCATACTTGAATTTTAGTCTTTCCTCATCATCATATTGACTTTGAATGAGTCTTTCACTTCACCTTTTATTTTTAACTTAGATTGTTATTTGATATTTTTGTCCATTTGGGTAGATAAGGCTTGCTCACCGATTCTTGGATTTATTTCTTGTTTTGTCATGACAAATAACCCATTCATCTCCTTGGGTCTTGATTCATTATATCTTATTTTATTCATGTTAGGATTGATTTTATTTAAAGTAAGAGATTGACCATTCATACAGAACCTTGCTATGTGACCTCTCTCTTGACACTTGTAGCGAACCATATTTTTAATTACAAACTCATTGTTTCTTACCTTGTTAGTATAGAATATTACAATGTGACCCATGTCATATTAGCTATATAATTCAAATTAACTTACACTAATTAAATAATAACTCATATTATAGATCCAAGCAAATTCATTCCTTGAGGGTATTTTACATTCTCTTGACCTATGACCAAATTGATTATAGGAGTAACATTAACCATTAAAATTTTCATACCTTATAGCATTTGGTTGTTTGATAGGATTAGTTTTCAATCTTATAGTACCATCATTCCTTGATTGATCATTGACCTTTGAGGTCTGATTCTTCATGTTCATTTTAGCCTTCTCTTTGTCTTTAATTTCAATCTTTTTTTCCTTTTCTAAACCTAAACCAGATCTATCACTTGCAGACATTTGACTACTCATAATGTTTTCAAGATCATTATCACTCTTTTCAAACTTCACAAAATAAATTAATTTTATATATGTCTTCTCCAACTCAACTTTCAAGGACTCAATTTCAATCATATACCTAGAGTATTCATTTTATTTAGTTTTTAGGCTTGTAGACAGTTTTTAATTGGGTATCAAGATGCTTGACTATATTTCATGTTCCCTAGTTTCATCATTTATTCTTTCCTCAAACATAGTGAATTAATCCTCATATTTCTTGATTTGTGAAATCATCTTCTTGTTCTTTTTCTTCTCAATATTTAGATATTCAAGATAATTTATCAGTTAAACCTCATTATTTACCTTAGTTTTTTATTATTTGAATCATTAGCTATATATATATTTTTCCATGAATTTTGATATGTTTCAAGATTGCTTATAGCTTGATTTCTTTTCATCTGTAAAGACTCCATCTCTGATTGATACATACATTCTTCATCCTTACTCTTTACCTCTTCATCAAGAATACAAATCTAACTTTCAAGTTGTTGAGTGATTTCATCATGCTCCTTGACTTCATTACTCAACCTTCCTTAAAAAAGGACAATTTTTTCCTCATAAGATTTGATAAAGGAAGCTTGTTTTCTATTCTTGCCTTGTATTAGTTTCATTTCTTCTATAGTATTTAGATATTTGTCTTTAAGAGTGACATCTTCTTCCTCTAAGCTATCTCATCCAAAGAATGTATACTTAAATAAAATTCATCTTCATCATCACTAAGATCCATCAATAGTGTCTCCTTATCCTCATTATCAAATGAATCATCACTATCTGATGTGTTTTCTTCTTCTTCTACAGATGACATACTATATTCTTCATGGTAAAGGATCTTACTACCTTTGTATGACTCCTTTCCATTTCTCATATTGAATAAATTTTTGTACTTGATAGGACTCTTATATTTCTTTTGTTCATCCTCATGAGATCCCTTATGAGCTTATTTTTGCTCAGACTTACCTCTATCTGGGCATCTAGTTAAAAAATGACCAACTTTACCACATGAAAAACATTTAAAAGGAAGTTTCCTTTCATACTTACCTAATCCTACATTCAATTTCCTTGAAGTCAAGGCTTCAAGTTAATATTCATTAAGGTTAAATTATTCAATACTTAACTTGTTCTTTTGGGTTTTGTCTCCTTGATCACCTTAAAGGCTACTTCCTTCTTAGGATATTTATCCTAATTGACTCTCATCTCGTAGGAAGTAAGGATCCCATGCAATTCATCAATCTTCATCTAAGTAAGATCATGACTTTCTTCTATAGAAAATAATTTTGAGTCAAATTCAAGAGTGAGAGACCTTATACCTTTTGAACTACAAGGGCTTCTTTAATCTTCTCTACAAGACCTTTATTCACGTTTACTATATCATCAACCCTTAGAAGATAGGATGAAACAATGTCTTCTTCTTTCATTTTGAGTCCCTCAAATTACCTTTAGTAAGTCTATAATGTAGCCAACTTAGCTTTTGAATCTCCTTCATAGATAGTTTGCAATTTGACCCAAATTTCCTTGGCAAACTTAAAATGGATAACCTTGGTAAACTCAGCCTTTGAAAGACCACAAATTATGGCATTCATTTCCTTTGAATTGTTTTCACGTAGATTATTATCAACTATACTAGTTAAAGGAGTATTTGGTGTAGTATAACCATCTATAATATATTTCCAAATATCAAACCCTAGAGACATCATTTATGTTCTCATTCTTGCATTCTAAAAATCATAATTAGACCCATTAAATAGTGGTGCTTGATTTATAGAGAAACCATGCATATGTTGACTTGTCATATTTGTACTTGGATCACCTTCAAGTGGTTAAAATTATAAATAATGTGTGTCTCTGATACCAATTATTATAGGTATAATCACTGAGAGTGGGGAAAATTAGTGATTCAAGATAATCCAAACATCAATTCCAATTATTTCAAACCCTTAATAAATCACCACAATCATTCATAAAGCATACAATTAATTCATAAAAATGAACAAGAAAGATGATATAAGATCAAGCACATAACAAATGAATTATGTGAGAAATATTCATGGGGAACAAAACTCACTCTCAATCCTAAAAACACATGGACTATTTGTCTTATAAAATGATCACAAACATGAGACCTTTTAGTGAAGCACCCACTTCACAAGGAACACCCACCACTAAGCATGAATAAACACCAACTTATTCTATATGTTGAGTACCCACACAATGCCTATGAATCAATAGTTTATAACTTTTATTGCCTTTCAATATTAGGGAGAAATAATTTTTGACACCTCTCTTTCAACACTTCACACTCTCGTAAACTTGTATACACAAGAAATGCATCCAAAAATATCCTTTTGGATCACTTTATACCACTTCACTCATCCTCAATATTCAATTCTATAAGTAAACTATTATAACATAAAAATTATGACCTAAAATTCATACACACAATCCTTAACCTGCTCTACTATTCAGTCCATCCACTCAACACACTCACTCTTTCTTCTTTTACTTCACCACTCTCTATTCCACTAATCAACTCTAGAAACCATCACCTTTTATTTCACTTTTTATATATCCTTCATGAATATAATCTTATTAACTGGATATTTGACTTGTATTAACCCTTAATTCTTCCATCATATTAATACATATCTCAATACCACCCTCATAGGTTGGCCATAGCATCCATTGGTCACCTTTAAGCAACTACACCTTTCAATTAGGCATTCATAGATAAAATTAGAAACACAAGACCACTTCTAAATTCATAGGTAAAATATACATGACTCCTAAGACACCTTAAATTTATTACATCCATCACTACACTCCTTTGTATATGAAGAATATACTCAAACATTAGTCTTGTATACAATAACACATGATCAAATAAACAATCAACTTCTAAACATTTGTTCATACTGAAGATGAATTGGTAAAATCTTCAAAATTCACACAAATGATCCTCATTGAGTCTAAAATAATATCCAGTAGTTGATTCACCTTGAAACATTCAAAACCCATCAATACAAACTCAAACATCCTTCTTGGACCACTTATAGAAAATGATCAAACCTATAGTCAAATTTGGAGCTCAATAACTATAATTATACAAATAGTCAAACCTTATAACCATTCTTTATGGATTTTACTTGGATTTATCTGTCACTTTGATTTTCATACTACGATAAAATTCTTCATACATTAAAAGTTATAGCTCAAATAATACAAACTGGTTTTCCTTTGTTAATTTAAATTCCAATAGTCACTGTGTAATACAAAATATTTAGACATGTATCTTCAGCTCATGACCCCTGGAAACTTGATCAATTATGATTCATCGATATACTTGGTAATCTCTTGGTATTTACTTTCAAGCACTAAAAATCAATATTTGATCCATACTATCAAAATTATGACACTTGGTAGTCCCACATGCCTTCTATGGACCCTGTTGTCAATCTCTATGCACTTACACCACTTGGAAGTCATAGATGAATTATATTTACTTTAATATTAGTATATATACATGATTACACCAATTTTTAGTCCCATTCTCCTTTTTTGGACCCTTTTATCAGTCTCTATACACTTATGCCACTTGGTAGTGTTACATGTAATCTCAAGATCTTTGACTTATTGACCTTGTGCTCATTATTAGATATCCATCCACACAATCACCTAAATTAAATTGATCATTAATATGAATGATTTATCTAATTAATATATATTATGACATTTGGTCTACTTGTATAAAGTTCACGTGATATTGAAAATTTGGCTAAGTATGGGAAACACTGCAATCTACCTAGAAGGCCAAATTTTCACCTCAATATATATTTCTATACATAACCTCATGACCTAAAAATTCAACCATAAGATCTTGGTACAAAACTGATCAGACCTTGTGACCAAATCATTTTGACATTACCACACATGTGAATGTTGACATCAAGAATCTTCCTACTCATCCTGATTTGCCAAGATGACTAGGAGAACCTAGACATTCATATGCTTGATTTGATGAATTCTTTTCACTTCCATAAGCACTCCAAGAACTCATAACACTTCATATGAAAATTTCAATAGGAACATAACATAAATAAAATTCTCTATTATCTCAAAGACCTACACACATGATATGCACTCTCAAATCCATTTGACCTATTACATTGTCATTAATGCATTATATACTAAGATCGCTTTGACAACAATGAAAATTAATGAATCTCAAGAAAAATTTCATCACCTTGATTACCAAGAGGAACATTTTTGAGCTATGTTTTTGTTGAATAATGAATATTATGATCCAAATTTATATCTCGAGTAAGTTCATGAAGTGTCTGAAGCACCTATAGGTAGGGTATAAGATAAACATGAATATTTTAAAGAATGAAAAGATGACAATAGATTATGAGAGGAAAAATTCTATCTCTTGACTTGTTATAAATTATATCTCTAATGACAAGTCATGAAGTGGTAAAGTCAAGAAGTAATAGCTCAATGTAAGGCTCATCTTGAGATGGTTGTCTATATCCATGGTTCACTTATAGTCATATGCCTACCATATACTTGTGTGAGTTAAGAGAGTTAAGGGTGATTTTATGCTTATTTTAAGGTTTTAAAACTTATAGGATTGATAGGGAGGCATTATTTATTTTTGATAGAGTTTGAGGAATCAAGGTGAGTTAAAAAGTAGCCTTGAGCCTAGATGACAATCAAATGAAACCTACATGCCTCAAACCTATAGGTAATCATTATGGACTAAATAATCAATCCATATAAAAAAATAATTGTTGGATACCCAACCTAATTATATATGAAAGAGACCAAGATCAACCTGAGGCCATCAAGGAACACCTAAGTGGTTGCATAAAATAATGAAGAGCAATGGTCTGAGTTGATAGTCTTAGGACATTATATACAGTACATACAAGACTATAAAGTAAGTTTAAAGTGACATAAGACCTATTAATATGAATATGCATACCATTGATAGTGTTGAGGAATTGTGTAATTATTTGATAGGTTTGTAAAGATAAGAAAACTCAATAGGTGTCCTTTATTTTGGCACTAACTAGTCAAAAGGTGACCTATAGGCCCTAGGCCTATAGGTACACATTTTGGGACTAAAGAGAGAAAATACAAACACTAAATGAGCCTTATACATATGATATACAACAAAATATATATAAAAACAAGATAAAAACCTTGATAAGTAACTAGACCACTTGCATAGTCAGGAAAAGAAGACAATAGACTGAGTTGATAGTCAAAAAGCCCACCTATAACACTATTGTATAGATGAGAGGAGGTTAAAGATGGTTGGAAGTGTCTTAATGTTTTATAGAATCTATTAATAATTTAATAAACACCTTCCAAAGTTTTGTATCATTAAAACAATAATGGCAAGTAGAAGGACTAGTTTTAAGACCCAATGCACAATCAAACACTCCATTGAACACCTACATGTATACAAGACTTGGTTTGCTTTTAGAACTAAGTGGAAGAATGAAGATGAATGGGAAGGTATTTGAAACATAGTTTGGGATAAAACATGCATTCATTTACCATTATAAAATCATTTTAGGTATGAGTGAGGAGTAGGTTCTACAACATGTAGTCAGATCATAGTAAAAACCTTCTCAAGCACCTGCGGCCCTT
>JARHVA010003452.1:1790000-1975233 GCA_037957365.1 Torreya grandis | reverse complement strand
GTCTCCCTAGAAAGATGATCTTTGTTGTAAGTAGTTTTTGTAGTTTATGCACTTCTTTCAAAATCAGTGGCTCCAATATCATATTGATAAGCCTTTGCCTCTACTTAAAGGTCTTGACTCCAAGTTTGAAGGGGATAATATGTGTCAAGATAGACATGTAGAAGGCCTTCAAATATTCATAACTCCATGCAATAACATCTCTAAAATCTTTGAGGGATCATTTAAAACCTTGTTTCTCTTTTGGGGTACAGGTGGTGCCTAGAAACACACTTTTCACATCATTTACATTACCTAGATTGCACTACTTATGTAACATGCACTTAACAAGGGCAAACTTATCAATCTATGTTGACTAGCCTCTCAAGAGAGACCATTCCATTGGGTATGTTTTTTGTCTTCAAATTCATTGTCTCATCCTTATCAAGTTCAAAGTCATCTCAACAATCTTCATTAATAGTTTGATCAGTAAATACATATGTATTAGTGATGAAGTTTAATATGTGTTGGTCATCTTTAAAAACCTAGAAACTTGTGACATTATCAGTAACTAAGGGGTAGATATTGGTTCCACTAAGAATCTTCTTATCCTTGAATTGGAAATGGGGTCCAAAGTGCTTGTAGTAGTAGTTAGTGCATCAACTATATAGTTCCTTTGTCTGGGTAGAGTCTAGATGCCAAAAACATCAAAATATTATATTAGGTTCCAAACATGGTTTAGGTACTTAGAAAATCATTTGTCAATGCATGAATATTGGATCCTCACTTGTTTAACCACTAATTAGGAATTACCTAGCATGTTGATGTTTTTCATTTTATTTCAAGGGTAAGCTGGAGTCCTTAGACCAGTGTCTCATACGTAGCCACATTATTGGTACAAGTAAATTGTAGGCAATATGCCCCTAGATAATATTTCCCTCTTGGATTGATTAATTCTACCCCAACACCATATCCACTCTTAGATTTGGATCCATCAAACTTTAAGGTCCAAAAATTAGATTTTATTGTGTCAAAACATGATGGTGGTCTTTGCAAGGGAAGTGTAATTGCAATGTTAATCTCTTGGTGTAATTTATCATTCATGATTGAATATGCACTATCTTTCAGATCTTAAAGTTCTTTTAGTTAACAAATATGCTATGGATAACTCTTTTTTAGGAGAAGTAAGAAGGGAGATATACATTACAGTTGTTCCATCTTGTGAAGAGCATAAAAACTCTTCCTTCTAATTTAAGTCATCAAATATTAAATTCTCACATGTTATGGCTGCATTCTAAAATGATACCATCTTTGAGGATTAAATAGAAGTCATCTTTATCTAATTAGTCCAATTCTTCCAGTTATGGAATATGTTGCACACTAAGCACATTAATAGAGAGGTTATTATGTGTTCCTTGTTCTTTATCAAGTGAGTAAACTCCCATTTCTGATTCTTCATAGAGAATATTATTTATTTGGTTATACTCAATGATCATGTGTGTCATCTTCGATTCTCTCTCAATTTTGATCTGGTTAGGTAGACTATGCCATGGTAGCCACATGTGGCTAAAGTTTGTTGCCATATAACCATTCAATGTTCTTGACCAATCTCAGCTTAGTAACATACCATAAGCATTCAGGATATACACAACTTAGATATCGATGAATTATTGAATACTTTGATTTGATTCCAATTGCATGTGTATATGATTTAGTTACCCCATTACTTTCACCTTTGTTTTATCAATTTGGACAACCTCTTGACTTGAATTGGTGGGTTTGAGGCCCAATTATTGGAAAATAGCATGAGGCATGATGTTCCTGAAGGCATCTAAATTAACCAAGCAATTGTTTAAGTTTTTGCCAAATATTCTAACTATTAAGATGAATGGATGAGTTTCAATCTTCTCTTTATAGAGAGAAACATATGTATCAAAAAATTTAGTAGATCATTTCCCCTTCTTATTAGAAAAATCTTTCAAAAGTAATTCTCTTTGATTAGAAATATGAATTATGTCATAGTTATATTATCTTTAGTCTATTTATCTTCAATAATATTATATTTAAGTTTGACCTTTTTTGTTGTTTATCATCTGAGATATATGTAGAATAATTATTAGGCTAATAATAATTGAGAGGTCCTTTATTTAGAGGATTATTGCTCAAATTTACATCAACTGGGACTTGAGTATCATTCTTAGGAGTAGAGGTGGTCAATAGGTTGATTTATTTACTTCTCAGTCGATAATTATTTCCACTTTGGAACTACCTAAATGTGTGAACTTCATCTAGATTGTCTTCAAGTTCATTTTCATCCTCAAATGGAAATTTATAAGTTTTTAATACTAAAGTCATGTCTGCATTCCCTCCATCTTAGTTTTGGATTTCATTAGGAGTGGGAATAATTTCCATGTTGTCCATCTCCTTTTGGAAGATGTTTGAAGTAGCTATAAACTTAGCACAATAGGTTTTTACATGGTCATTTGTGTTATGAACTATATACAAAATGCCTAAATCCAAGTCTATAAAATTCATAGAATGGGAAGTATTGTTATTATTTTGATTTTTTTGTCAATAGGACTGGGTACATTCCCGTTATTAGGTTGGGTATTCCATTATTTATTAGGCCTCTAGAAATTGAAATTTCTACCCTAAAGTGGGTTATTTACATTCTTATTTGCATTATTAGGTCCCTATATTCATAGATTAACCACATCATTGGATAGGCTTTGAACCATTTATTTCAAGTTACCTACTTCTAATTTTGTGCTCGTGTTGGGTTGGCATGTTGTTTAAAGTTGTGGGTTAGTCATAGGTGCACCTGCATTCAAGAACATAGGGGTAGAAATGAAAGCATGGTTTTGGGCATTGTTAGTAGGGCTCTAAGGATTCAAATAGGGTGGAACTACATGTTGAGTGCTACTGGAAGTAGCATACCCACTAGTGTTCGACATAGCTACAATATTATTTTATACCATTGGGACTAACTATTAATTGTTCACCTATGGCACTACATTATTGGGGGCATATTGGACAAACCACTAGGCATGTAGTTCATCAAAGTTAGAGCATACACTGGGTCATGGGTACCATACATAATACCTAAGATTGGATTCATGATCAAGGTGTTTTGTATAAGGGCCTAATTCAACATAAGGATATGATTGTATGCCCCTAATTATCCTAGAGATGGTAAAGCACATAAATTATATCTTTGTGTTACCATCTAATGTTCTATGTTCATAACCTCATTATAAGTTGATGATAGAGAGGCAAGCATAGCTAAGGTTCTTCTAAAGAACATGTTGACCCCAGTTTGACTTTTTAGTCAAACTAAGGCACCTATAGGTCAAAACTTGAGTTTTAGGGTCTATAAGGGTCTAAATGGATGTTATAAAGTGTTTCAAAGATCAATTAATGTCCTTTTATGTTATACTACCCTTGGTTATTAGTCCCTTAGGTCTATTTATCATTTTTGGGTCATTTAGAAGCTATTTTAAGTGCATTTAATGCTTTGTATAGATTTTTTGGGAAGTGTGTAAGTGTAAAAAAGTCATATCATGTGCCATGTGTTCTAAGGATTCTGTAGTATCTATCCCTAACTAAAATTTGGTAGGTTGATCAAAGAGTGATTTTCCCTAAAAAAATAAGAGCTTTTGGGCACTTGTATGGACTTCCCAAGTCCATCATCAGTCAAAAATGTGAGAAGAGAAACTATTCACCTTCCCACACTTATTTCCACATTTTGATTTCAAGGATAATTCAAAAAATCTCTTCTAAAACTCATTTCTCATTTTCTCCTCTTGGCATACAAAGAAGGCTCAACTTCAAGTGCTCACCATAAGCCGTACAGTTGAAGTTAGAATAAATGCTTTTGGGGGTGATTAGGGATATAAGTCTACTCCACATTGATAAAAATAAGTTGTAATTTGGTTTATCCTCCTCTATGAACAATTGTCAACACCTCAAGTAGCTTTTTGAGAATTTACATTGAAGAGGGGGTCTCTTTTGTATCTATTTCAATTTCTCTTTATTTGGATTTATGTATTTGTTTATTTTAGGAGTTTCCCATACTTTCCAATATATTCCCATGGTCATTTTATATTTGGAGAGTTCAAGTGTCCAAGAAAATCCCTTTTAGGCTTGCTCATGTATGCAAAATGTCAATAGTTTGCACCAATAGTCATCTCAGTTGCTTTACAAATAAAAGTGATTTGATGTTGTTTAGATGATGATCCTAAATTTTAAGTTATATGTAAGGGATAACAAGTGATTTTGTAGTGTTTATGGAGTCTTACCCTTGCAAAATCTTGCTTCTTCATCTTCCTACCTATGTGCAACAGTCAAAACTCCATCTACATGAGCATGTTGACATCACAAGTGTGAGTTTGAATATTTGACATGGTTCTTATCCTCTTAAATCACTAATGAGAATTTAATTTTTGGATGAAGGCATGTAAGCACTTCAAACTTGCATGTTTAGAGAGTGTTCTCAATCCTGCTTGCATAGAAGAGATGGCCATCTACAACTAAGGACATAAGCAAACCTTTTAGAGGTATTCTAAGAATGTGGTCAATCCAATTTGGATTATTTACTATAAGATGGCCTAGATAGGCCTATTTATCATCTTTTTTTGGCAAGTGAAGTGTCAAAGCATCAATTGGAACCTTGGACTATGCTTAGAGCCTTTTGCCCTAAAAATGTCAAATAGAGGCCTTGAAGGTTTTTGAGGACATCACAAAAGACACTTGATAGATGATCCAAGATTTCAAATTGGATATTTGGGTAGTAATATCTACCTAAAATATTTATGCCAATTTTTAGAAGCCAAATATGAGTGGAGATTAGATGTTGCAAAGCATAAAGATGGCAAAAAACTACTAAAACAAGTAGTTATGTCTACAAGATAGTGACCAAAATGTTAATTTACATCGCATTTAAGTGTCCTAGGCTATGTTATAAAATTGAATGATGATAAGTGATTCAAATGATGTATGCATGGTAAGAGAGTATGAGAAAAGGCAAATATAATGTCTTTAAACACTAATGAATGCTCCATGTCCATACACAAGACTGTGAACAATCACATACAGGGTAGAGAAGACAGTGTCTTAATGATTTATCACAAATATGGAATTGAGGATTCCTAATGAGAAATAAGTTGAATATTAATGTTATAAGACTAGACAAAAGCTCAATAAGCCCCTATATGAGGTCAACATGATCCAAATCAAGCTCATTGCACTTATAAGCCTAGAAATAGGCATCTACAGTCAAAACCCTGAGTTTGATCTTAGTAAAGGGAAAGGGAGATTTTTAAGGTGAAAATAGATCATGTAAGTAGATTATATGATAAAATAATAGTGATAAGAGGACAATAAAATAAATGACATACATTTTAAGGTCAAAAACATACCTTAGAAACCTGCAGGCCTGTAGGTTTGTGTCTCAGTCCTGTAGGGAATGTGATCACAATATTTATTCAAGAATGTGTAAGAGGCATTGGAGTTTAGGAAAGAAATATTTCTACTTCACTATCATGATCCACCCCTTTTTACCTTCAACACCATGACCCAAATGGCGCTTGGGAACCTACGGGTAGGGTCACCTTCCAAGCTCAAGTAAAGTATGGGTTTTGACTTTCAAGGAAAGTAAGGGAAGGCATGAAGATGGTTTATAGAATAATAAATATGGAGATAAGTACCATTAACATCAAACTATGTTTATATTATGACCTACAGACCCTAAACTCCCAAAAACATAGTCCTTTCCCTTCTAACTCTATAGGCATCTCCTCAAGAAACTCAGTCTTGAGTTTTAGATCAATTGGAGGGTCATCCATTGGAGTCAGAAGCCACAACTTTGTGAAGGTAATCCTTATGACATAAGATATCATATATCATAATTAGTTGTTTGAAATAAATAGGGGAAGTTTACCCTATTATGTCTTAGATAGGGGTCACTTTTCCCTTACACAGACCATGCAAAATTGGGGAAAATGGTCAAAAACACATACCAAAAGTGAAGTAAGGTTTCCAAGAAGGTTTGGTGAGTTCAATAACATCTAATACCATCATTTAAACTTGATTACATGGTTGGAAATCATACAAAAGGCTTGGAGCTACTAGGTTTGTAGGTGTATCTAGTTGTGCAAGCAATGGGTCTAATACCAAATAGAGGGTCATTCTTAATTATAGCTTTTTTAAAGTCTTATAATGTATTTTTACATGTGTTTTAAATCATATTTGAGGTTTCTAAGTTGTTATAGGTAAAAAAAGAATCAAGAAAGAGTTGTTTTTTAACATAAGGTTATAGGTAAACTCCTTGCATAAGGTTTAGGCCAAATCCTAAGGAGGATCCATTCATGTTTCTATCTCTCAATGAGATATATTATCAGTTTTATCATGTTCTTGGAACATATATAGAGGTGATACAACTCTAAATTAGCAAAGGAACTCATCAAGAAGCCATTTTGGCTAGGAATGGATCAAACCCCTCATAAAATGCAAGAAATGGAGCTCGAAGGTCAACTTTCATGAAATAATGCATGGGACCTTGACCCATTTATTAGAGTTATAGAGGGTCCTTAAGGAGCCTTAAATTTAATTTTTATGGAGGCTGAACATGAAATGGCTATGAATGAAGGTTAAGATCCCAGGTCACTCAAAACCCTTGTAAAACCCTCACAAGGACTCGATTGGAAAGATAGAGAAGTTTTAGAATCCAAATTCAAGGGTATGGACATGAAACCACATTATTAAGCATGGAATATACTGAGAGGGTAGGTGAATTAGTACATTATATATCTTATAAATCTTTCCTTTAACCAAATTCCACTTAATCAAACATTCAAGATATGTAATAAAACTTAAACAATAAACATCCACACAAGATAGAGAGAGACACTAGATATAACATGAAAACCCAATGTGGGAAAAACCATGGAGAATCAATCTCAAATATATTTGTGAGAAAAACCCCATAGGAGCACCATACCCCTTTTCCAAGTATAAACCTCAGCTACAATTCATGAGCACCAACCCACAGGAGCTTCAAACCCCTTTACTGAGCACCAACCTAGCACCTATTCGTGAGCACAAACCCATAGGAGCACCAACCCCTTTGCCAAGCACCAACCCAACAATAATTCGTGAGCACCAACCCATAGGAGCACCAACCCCTTTGCCAAGCACTAACTCAGCAACAATTCATGAGCACCAACCCACAGGAGCACCAACCCCTTTGTGTATACCACACACCTATCTCCCAATGTTGCTATCTCAACAAATGATAGATCAATACATCTTCTTCCTCTCTCTCACTTTTGCTCTTCTAAGCTAGATATAACAAATACAAATTATCTCTCACAATTGCTCTTCTAAGCTAGATATTACAATATCAAATCAACCTCACACTTCCACATTACAAATGGCTACTCAAGCCTTTATTTATAGCTTTCCAAATGACCTTTGGCCTTCCCCCTTTGTGACCTTTCAATTCTCATGGAAAATGGTGCCAATCTTGGATGACCCTTCATGTCCAAGCATTTGAAAAGTCATGTGGTGACCCTTCATGACCAAAAACGTCTTTCCCACTTTTGTCCTTATCTTTGGTGACTTTTTGTATTCCTTAAAGTGTCCCTTCATGAGAAATTCGTCCTTTACTCTTTTGTCTTCACTTGGTGACTCTTGGTATTCCCCAAGATGACTCTTCATGGGAAAATGCATCCCATCCTTCTTTTGTCTTTATCCCATGACTCTTCGACTTCTCCATGGGCCCTTATTTTGTCTCATATGCAACCAAAAATATATTCATTAATATTAAATAAATATTAACTCATATTAGCCAAGATATATTTATTACAATCAACATTAAATGCAACGGGGCCTTTATCACCAATAATGTTAAACCTTTGACATCAATGACAATATTTCCAACAATATCCCCCTTTGTCATTGATGGCAACCTCAATCCTAAAACTACCACATCTTGTCACCTGCACATACCATCATCTGAAAACATATAGTAACTCCCCCTTATTGTAGCAACTTGTAACTATTCCTTGTACCTATTTTTTGCACCTATACCTATACCTATTATTCTCCTCCTTTGACATCAATGGCAAAGGGCCTACCTGGAGCTAACACTTAGCTCCCCCTCACTTGATGTTGAACATCAATGGTAGGAAGTAATAGAAATTACTCCCAACTCCTCTCACCGATCTTTGAATATATCCTTTGATCATGCCTTTGAGAAGATATCTGATAAAACATATACATTGTTCCCTGTCCTTTGAGCATATGCAATCAACTCATTTGAATCTTTTCTTCTAATCTCACAACCCTCAGCATGAAACCTTAATGTGTATCCTTGATCACAAATTTGACTAACACTCAACAGATTATGCTTAAGACCTTTTACATACAAAACATTTTTAGTCTTAGTTCTACCATAATCCAAACTCAAAGTACCTTTTTTGGCTATCTTGGCAGTGGTTTTATCTCCAAATCTCACTGTGCCACCATTTATCTTCTTTAGAGAAATGAACTTACTTTTATCACCTATCATATGCCTCGAACATCCACTATCAATTAACCATGGTTGATCTTTACCTCCCACATGCAGAGCTGTCTGCACCATCATAGAATCTTCATGTTGTTTCTTCTACCATGAACATGTCTGAACCCTTTCCCTGATGAATGGAGCTTTGAAACTCTGATCCTTCTTCTTGATGAATGGAGCTTTGAACCTCTGATCCTTCTTGACTGAATCAAACACGCTTCTGCAATACCAAGCTATGTGTCCAAAGTTGTTGCACTTGTAGCACACTATGGTCTCTTCATTAAAGCTTGATAGAGGAGCAAAAGAGTTGTGGCTTCTGCTTGACTCTACTTGACTTTCCTTCTCCTTATTTCTAAAATTGTTAGCTCTTTTTCTACATTCTACTTTCTTATGACCATATCCATTACAATAAAAACAATAGCCATGAAAATGAGACCTGTTTGTATATCTCTGACCTGATTGCCTTTTTTAGCTTTGTTCCTTCCAGCCTTCTCTATTTGGAATGTCCTCTGTACTCTTCACTTCTCCCCTTTTTATTTCCTTTTATGTCAGAGCTTTAGCATAGCTCTTTTTCTTTTCAAAACCAATCCCTATCTTATCTGAATATGCTTTTTGACTTTCCAATATCTTATTCAACATGTTAGTGCTATCTTCAAATTTTGAATCACTGATTACTTTATCATTGACTACTTTCTTAATATCTTCTTTTAAAGAGGAAATTTCAATAACATACCTTTCACAATCTTTTCTTGCTATTTCCAACTGTGTTGTGAGACCTTCTTCATTCTTCTTGGCTTCTTCAAGGTGTGCTTGTAGATCTTCAATCATTTCCTTTGACTCTTGTTCATTTTTCTTGATCTGGTGCTTTAATCTTTGATTCTTTTGTTGAACAGCTTCTAACTCTTCTAGGGCATAATTGAGTTCTCCTTCCATATCTACTTTAGCTTCCTCCTCTTCTTCTTCTTGATAATCATGTATGGCCATGAATAGAATCTCTTCTTCTTCTGAATCGTTGACTCCACTATCTTCAACTGATCTAGGATCCTTAGAATACAGGCTCTTCTTCTCGAATCCCTTGTTAGATTTGCCTTTGAAATTCTTCTTGTATGTAGGTTTTTCTTCTTTTTCATCTTTAAATTTATCTGGGCATCTAGCTAAAAAATGTCCAATCTTCCCACAATTAAACCATTTAAAAGGTAATTTTCCTTGATATTCACCTGTTCCTCTTTTTGGCCTGTGAATGAAAAGTGCTTCATTGTCATCTTCATCATCACTGGAAATATCACTTGATTCTTGAATCTTAGCTTTCTCCTTCTTTGATGTCTTGAAATCCGCTTCTCTCTTTGAGGGTTTATCTTGTTCTATCTGCATCTCATATTCCATGAGAATACCATGAAGCTCATCCATCTTCAGCTTGGCTAAATTCTTCATCTCCTCGATTGCCGAAACCTTTGCATCATATCTCATTGGTAGAGATCTCAAAACCTTTTGCACCACCGTTGACTCTTCCAATGTTTCTCCAAGACCTTAAATCTGATTTACTATCTAATCAACTCGTAAGAGATAACTTGCTATATCTTCTTCTTCTTCCATCTTCAAACTTTCAAACTACCTTCTAAAAGTTTGCAACTTAGCTTGCTGAACCTTTCCATCACCTTTGTAAATATTCTCAAGTTTTACTCGAGTTTTATGAGCAGATTTACATTGGATAACTGTAACAAATTTAGATTCACATAAACCACATAAAATAGCATTTAAAGCTTTAGCATTACATTCACTTGCCTTCTTTTCTACTGGATTAATTGTAGATGTCTGTGGCTCTTCATATTCCTCCACCACTAATTTCCATATGTTGAATCCAAGGGCCATCAAATAAACCTTCATTCTCATGCTCTAAAAAGCATAATTCATCCCATCAAACAAAGGTGCCTTATTTTTAGAAAATCCTTCCTGTGACCCAGCCATCGTGCATTCCCGATCTACCTTCAACCTATAAACTTTTCAAAAAGGAACCGACTCTGATACCAATTATTAAGCATGGAATATACTGAGAGGGGTGGTGAATCAGTATATTATATATCTTATAAATCTTTCCTTTAACCAAATTCCACTTAATCAAACATTCAAGATATGCAATAAAACTTAAACAATAAACATCCACACAAGATAGAGAGAGACACTAGATATAACATGGAAACCCAATGTGGTAAAAACCATGAAGAATCAATCTCAAATATATTCATGGGAACAAACCCATAGCAGCACCATACCCCTTTGCCAAGTACAAACCTCAGATATAATTCGTGAGCACCAACCCATAGGAGCTTCAAACCCCTTTGACGAGCACCAACCCAGCACCTATTCGTGAGCACCAACCCACAGGAGCACCAACCCATAGGATCACCAACCCCTTTGTGTATACCACACACCTATCTCTCAATGTTGCTATCTCAACAAATGATAGATCAATACAACATCTTCCTCTCTCTCACTTTTGCTCTTCTAAGCTAGATATAACAAATACAAATTATCTCTCAAAATTGCTCTTCTAAGCTAGATATTACAATATCAAATCAACCTCACACTTCCACATTACAAATGGCTACTCAAGCCTTTATTTATAGCTTTCCAAATGACCTTTGGCCTTCCCCCTTTGTGACCTTTCAATTCTCATGGAAAATGGTGCCAATCTTGGATGACCCTTCATATCCAATCATTTGAAAATTCATGTGGTGACCCTTCATGACCAAAAATGTCTTTCCCACTTTTGTCCTTATCTTTGGTGACTTTTTGTATTCCTTAAAGTGTCCCTTCATGAGAAATTCGCCCTTTACTCTTTTGTCTTCACTTGGTGACTCTTGGTAATCCCCAAGATGACTCTTAATGGGAAAATGCATCCCATCCTTCTTTTGTCTTTATCCCGTGACTCTTCGACTTCTCCATGGGCCCTTATTTTGTCTCATATGCAACCAAAAATATATTCATTAATATTAAATAAATATTAACTCATATTAGCCAAGATATATTTATTACAAACAACATTAAATGCAATGGGGCCTTTATCACCAATAATGTTAAACCTTTGACATCAATGAAAATATTTCCAACACACATGTATGTTTTATATTACTCTCATATAATTCCACACATGTACTTTACTTGTATGGAATTGTATAGAACAGGGGAAAACTAGGCTTGTTTTGGCCATTTTGAGTAGTGAGAAAGCTATAGAAGGAGTTAGAAGATGAAACAAGTTTTTGAGGGAATATCTAAACTTTAAATAACTCCAAATTTTCATATCACCTCATTAAAATAATCCTAAGTGTCCCAAATAGACTCTCACTTTCAACCAGTCTAGTGAGCCATAATAGTGAACACTTGGGAAAGTGATGAAAAGTAATTGGGGGGACCTTTTAAAGGATTTTTCTTATAATTGGTGGTATGGGATCTCTTTAAAACTATCATGGCATATTTTTCATAGATAATTTATTAGTATTAAGGATTTTTGAATGACAAGTGGAGAAGGTGCATAGAAAAGAGCCTTTTGAAAACTATTAGTGATGATTTTGCATGTCTACAAGAATAGGGATGGTCAAGAATAAATCCAATGAATTTGGAAGATTTTTTGTAACCCATATTTCTCAAACTAATCATTATACATTACCATTTTTAGTGATAGAGACAATTTTGGAAGGCAACTCAAGTGGGTAATTTCTTATGTGAAGAAGGTAGTTTTGTGCCACTTTTCACTATTTTTATGACTTGTTTTGGACAAGTATGCAGTATGAATTGGCAAAGATTGACCCAAATCTCTTAAAAATTTAATTTTAACTAAATTTATTAGTTTGACACATATTTAAGGGACCCTTGGACTTCCTTCTCTCTCTCCTTCTCTCAAACTCTATAAGAGTTGGCCATTTTGGCATTGTATGCATGATCCACCTAAGTATGGTGAAGCCGTAATCAATTTTACACCTTTTGATCAATAAAATGAATAATTTTTTACCTCTCTCATGACTATTCATAGTGTGATCTATTTGAATGTTGAACTTGCTTAGTGAAGACTATGGATTCCCTAACATTGTACTTCATTCTTTCACCTATTTGCAAACTCTTCTTGCAGGGCATGTGAAGTGTTTCAAGATATGTTCATGGTTTAAGTGAGTATTATTTTCATTATATTCATTCAATACCTTTTTTCTAGTCCTCCTAACCTTGTATAGCATGTAGGACCCCACAATGTAATATTGATGCAAGAAGGTATAGATTTGGGAAAGAGTATTTTTTAGTTGGTTCTTTGGTCTCAAGTGTGTAATGCAAGTGGTTGGAAGTCATCAAATTGATTTGTTGTATCACCTTCATATTTTAGGTTTGATTTATTTTATTCTCAACCCTTTTCAATTGTCCAAGTTGATATTAGTAGAAGTATGAGCTTAAATGGTGCATCAAGGGGAGTTAGCCCCTAATCTAGAGGTTCATCTCATAAGTTTGCTCACCCAAAGCAAGTGAGATGTCCCCATTTTTCCACTTGGATTAGAAGCTTGGAAAACCTCTTATCATAGGGTGCATCCAAGTGAGAATAGAACATAGATGTTAAAGGATCAAGAGCCCTCAAGTAGGTATGGATGGCTAGACCCTCTATAATAATGTATGGGTATTTCAGCCTCTGATAGAGTTTTTGGAACTGAGCATTGAACATACTCATAGATTTATTTGGATATCCTTTAATAGATACAAAATGATGATATAAAATGGTTGGGTCAATGGGAAACCTAAAATGGTTCATAAAGACAATTTTTAGGTCATCCCAAGAATTAATAGACCCATGGGGGAGCCCTAGGTACCAAGCATACACAATTTCTCCTAAGGAATATGGGAACAATCTATAGACAACATCCTCATGTTGAACATGTGGTTTGATCAGTACATCCTTAAAGGCTTGAATATGTTCTTCTACTATTTGGATGCCTTCAACTATAAATTTGGAATAAATTTTTTTTAGATTTTTGGGAAAATCATGAGTTATGCCTTGGACATCCATAGGTAAATAACCTATTTTCCCAAGTTATACCATGGGATTTTCCATTTGTATATGTTGGGGAAGAATGAATGGGTTAACCAAAAGTGGGCTTACAACTATGAGTGAATTATCAGTTGATTAAATGGGATTAACCTTTTCTTTCCCTTTGGTAGCTCTTCATTTTGATATTCTATTATTAGTAAGTACAAAGAGCTAAAAGTTATCCCTATCATACTTTGATCAAGTGTTTATCCTCTTATTTTCCAACTTAAGAGATAGTTTAGCTTAGTGGAATCAAAGGTTTCTAAAATGTCTTAGTTTAAACTTTGGCTACAAACTCAATTCATGTTTCATAGGCCCTCCTTATAATGCCAAATATGTTGAGAGGTGTTTTGACATAGCCAATAATAGGTAGGGTTTGATAAGATCTACCTCTCTTGAAAGGAATAATATCCCATGATAAAAATGCTTCCACAAAGTCTAAATATACCAGGTCTTGGTATATTTATCTTCACTAAGTTGATTGATGTTGACTATTATATTTAAGGGGAATTTTTTACAAATTAAAGTGCAGGTTACTTTAGTTAAGACATTCATAAGTAGGTTGTATAATTTTTGGATAATTCATATAGAGTATAGCATTAGATATAAATTAGGCTTTCTTAAACATGCATATAAAAAATCACAGTTGATTTCTTTACTAGTTTACCACATTGATATATGTAACAATGTTATAATGGTGATAAATATAACATGATATAGAAATCAAGATAAACATTAAATTGTAAATTGATTTTTTTGATACACAATTTCTAAGCTAACACACTTTTTTTTTAAAATCAAAAAAATGAGGGTAAAGAGAAAGAGACCCTATTTCCATGAAGATCAAGGTGATATTTCTAATTGAATGAGATCCATTAAACCAATATTTAATTGAGTTAGACCTAGCATAACTCCAACTAAATATGTTGCAAGAGTCTGGGGATAATGATTATGAGAATAAATGGCATAATCACCATTAAAACATACACAATAAAATGTCTACACACAATCCCAATAGTCTCCAAATATCAAGATTTATTTTTTGATTAACAAATTTCAAATCCCATACAATCATCTAGCTACAAAATTGACCTTAACAATAGTAGAACTCAAAAAAATAGAGAATCAAACTAATCTAAAAAGTTGTAAAGAATTATTAAAATAAAGTGTTTGGTTATCTATGTCCTTTTTAGAATTCATAAAGAGCCAACTAGGTATAGAATCCTTTAATATTAAAAAATTATAGCCTTGAGAAAGGCCTTCAAAGTCCTATAAATAGCTATGAGAAAGAGATATTCTAAATTCTAAAAGGGAGGCAACTTGTGCCCTCTGTAGAAGTAGCTAAGAATTCAATGTGGATTCAAAAATGCAATTGAGAACTTTTACTAGACACCATGTTATTGTGTGTATGGGAGTAAATTATGTCAGCCAAGTGAAATTGAAAGTGGTTGAAAATTCCTTGGGATCACCACTTAGACTTTACTCATATCATCCTTGCAGTAAAGAATGCTCCTTTTCAAAGTAGATTTTTCCTTAGTGCCTTTCTGACTTTTCCTAAATGTGCATACCATGCCTAAATTCAATGCCATTGCACATCCTATCTTTGAATTTTTATTTTCATGATGAATATCACCATTAAGACATCTCTATAAATTGGTATTGTAGGTCAGATTGGACACATAGTCCATTTTTTAGCTTTAACAATTTTGGCATCCAGACGAACTATTAAATTCAAACTAGTGTCTTTCTGACATCAACACCAACATGTCCTTTGTTGATAGGGAATGCCACATGGTTACTCCAAATTCTTTCATTACTTGATTGAGGCTTAATATGTGTTGATTTTTTTTTTAGTTATGATGAAATGGGATTTCACCGCATGGTGTCATCCTACTTATTCAAGATCTCTAATGTGTTTCAGAGTTTTATAGACCATCCTACAATAGTGGATCACTAGGATCATGTCACATGGTAGCATCCCACTATTCCACTCTCTTAGGGTATTATAATTTTTACAAAAATAACTAGGATAGTGGGTTGTCAAGATCTTACCATTTGGTAGCATCCCATTGAACTAAATAGTTGAAGGCTTTCAGGTGAACTTTAAACTACTTAAGCCCTAGGGAGTGGAAAAATTTTGACATGTGTCTCTAGGAGAGATTACCAAAAATTGACTGTCAAAACACTTTTGAGAATGTATTAGTCCATAAAGAGATGTGAGAGATTGCCACATGGCATTGGGGTTAATACCTACAGGCAACAAAGTGAAGAAACATAGTAACTCTAAATTTTAAAGCCAATGGTTAGGAAATTTTTTAATTAAAATGGCTAAATAATTTCAAAAATAAATATCTATGAGGTCAAATTAAACAATTATATCATTTTTAAAATAAAAACATGCATAAACTAAACAAAAAGGAAGCCATTTTCATAAAATTCAAAGCCGACTCCCAAATGGATTTCAACCATTTTTTTATGAAATTAACTATGGAAAAAGTTGAACATAAACAAGCATTTAGTCAATTTAGAGTAGATTGAAGAGAAATGGATCAAAAGGGAGGATAATTTAGTGGATTATAATATCCCTTTATAGGATAATCTTAGCAATATTTAGCCCATCCATCCAAATGTGACTAAATTAAAATTTAAACACTTAGCCAATTCATATAGAACCAAAGTAAAAATGGGCTGGATTGCTAAGAAAAATAATATAAACAACCTTAAAGAAGTTAGATAATTCACACAGTTTTGTCATATTTTTCTAAAAGGCAAATTCTAAAGCACTTCTAAAATTTCATTTTACATGGTTGAAACTCTTCAGTCTAAGACACATTCAGGCAACTGATCTTAACAATTCTATATGAAAATCTTGGAATAAGTATCCTGATGTAAAAAAACCATTATAAATGATTAAGACCCTATCACTTGAAACTTATCATCTAGTATATGGCCAATTAGATAAGGCTTAAATAGACAAACTACTAAAACTCCCAAAGGACAAATACCACACAAGAAAAGAGGGTCCCCATTTTAAGCTAAAAATAGGGCATGTTGTGTGAGCAATAATATGACCTAGCTAAGATTATTGCATAATGTCATTTGACTAGAGGCCTTAAAAACCTCTCCTTTGGTATTATGTAGCAAGAGATCCCTTAGTTAGGTTTAACATATCCATAATTGGTTATGACCCTAATATAATAAAGTATTACTAATGGATTGTTAGTTGATTGCCTACTCCAAGCTTGGATATTACTAAGTAGGATAAATTGTAGATCTATCTTATTTCACTTGCATATATTTTTGTGAACCTGATGTGAATTTCACCCTTATAATTCTTAATTTTCATTTACATTCAACTTGATCGAGCTTGTCAATTTAGTTTCATATTATTTGCATAGGTTTTTCAACTTCATCAAGCTTGTCAACCTAGTTGTTTTTTTTATGTGTAGGGTTTTCCAACTTCAATGATATTCTCAACCCAATTCTATCTTTTATACGAAGAACTTTTAGTCTCAACAAATTAGATGGAAATAATAGATCCAATCATTTTTTTCTACCTTTTATGCCTAACTGAATCAACTAGCTTGATTATGTTCATTTATGTATTTTGTTTTTAGATAACTAAATTGATCTAATCGATCTAGATTTATTTTTTATTTTTATCAATTTTATTAAAACTAGATCGACTAAATCAATTTTGTTCAATAATATTATTTTTGGCCATGACAAGATCAAAACTCATCAGGATAACCCAATCAAATAGTCAATCAACATTCTCAAGAAAAACTATTACATTGACCTAGTCGATCTTGTCCTATCTACCAGGTTCATTATAAATAGCTCAATATTTTCACTTTGACAATTTTTAAGAAAAAATTATTTTCTTACCTTTTAGTTAAAATTCATATTCATTAAACTAGACTGATTGGCTCAAACTAGTTATGTGCTTGTTTTCTACCAATAAAACTAAGTTGATATGTTCAACTTTGTTTGTTTTAGCCCATTTTTTGTAATAAATTGAATTGATCAACTCAACTTCATTGTCTTATTTGTCAAACTAAATCAACTTGCTCGATCTTGTTCTATTTTTTTCACTTTCTAGCTTAAGCAAAGGATATTAATCTACATTCGATAGTAATTATGATCACTTTTATTTTCAGTTGATTGATTGTTTATTTGCTTTCAAAAATTACAACTTAGTGTTTAACCCTAAAATGTGGATCTATAGTGATCTTATTGTTAACCCTAGATTTGATTAAAGAGGTATATAAAAATGAAATGGCACAAGGGTGATAATCACATCTATTGCAAACCAATAAGATGTTAAACTCAGATATAAACATACACTGAAATTATTATGTTGAGATAGTCTAAATATGGAAAATATAATTATGCTAGATATAGAAATGACAAAAAAGTGATGTAATTAGCATGTTCTAATGCTAATAAAGTTCTAGATCTAGAACAGGTAGAAATTAGTCTAGAATTAGATTCTAGAACAGTCATTAGATTATAAATCTAACACTTCTGGCACTCTAGACACTAACATCATCATGGAGTAGTTACATTGATTTTATTGTCTAGATTTGATGCAAGTGTCTTGTACATAATACCTATTAGGAAAAGATATGACCACCTAGATGTTTATGGGTTTTACTTTGTCTTCACTTTGGTGCATTCAAATCTAGTTCATGGACTATCATTCTTTGTTAAATGGCAAAACCCTAGTTCTCCATCTCCATAGTTATCTTGGGGGGGAATGGGTTATCAGGCACATAGTGTCAATCTGACCCTAAAGACATTGTTATCAAAGGGCACTACCTACATATCCAATACTCTAAAAGAGATCCTCATACTCATGTAGTTATCCCTTATGTGTTGTCTTATGTGTAAATCATGCAATATTGTGTAAATCAAGTATAATAGTGACCTAGTTTGTGACTTAAAAATTTGGGATCTTGGGCTGCTCCTTTAGTACTTTAAAACTATATATGTGTTTTACCTATGACTGGTATGGAAATATAGAAGCTTTGTTTAATTAAATTCTTGAGAGAGTGATTTTGATAAGTTGCCTTGGTCTCTTTGGTCTTTTACTAAGTTTTTCAAGGTAAAGAATGAATGAGGTTTGATTTTATATTTATATCAAACCCTTTGGATTAATAACTCATATTAACTAACTTAGATTTACCATTAAGATATGTTTCATTTACAAATTGGATGATTTTAGGGTATTGGGCACTTGCACTGGGACAAGATAGTAGCATTGACACTAATGTATATCCTAGACATTAGTGTCTAGGGAGCAAGAAAGTAGGTACAAGTTCAAAAATTTACAGATATAGAAGATAAGTACATTTTAAGTATTTTGGGCAAGATAAAAGACCTGGGTCATCAACATAATATTGGTTAGACTAAGAGATATAGGCAAAGGGGCATAAAGATAGAGTAGATGCAAGGCTTATGGAAGAAGGAAAGGTATAGAACTAAGAGAAACAAACAAGGTCTGAGTTTTCTATGTGTACAAGACTGAGGTGCTATATAATCATAAAATAGTGTCTATATTATCCCCCCCTTTAATCTAGTAATTAAATTGTTAATTTAAATGAAATGAATTCATGCATGGGTGTGTATGCACTCCTTGTCTTTTCATGTGCCCAATTTGAGTGTTTTTTTGGTGACTAGCCTACAACCAAGCACATGTTACATTATAAAATCAATGCATAGAATCTAGGATTGAAAGTACTTGAAATAGATTGAAATTTAAAAAATAAGGTTTAGGAGTACACCTATGTGTTGATGTAACTGCCTGTCTTATTAGCAAGTTGTTTTAAAAAATATGAATCATTGTAAGTCTCTAAAACTAATATTAAGACAAATATACATAAATCTTGAAAGTGTATATATCTAAAGAGATACAAAGAGATTAGAAGGCACATGCCCCCAACTTGGATCAAAAGTGAGTTGTCACTTGACAGTTAAGATTAACTAAATCGTACAACCCAATGGTACTTATAATCTAGTGAGGTTAGATGATCAATTCCAACCTAAAAACTTGGCAAGATTTAGTGATTTTATCACCTCAACCATACCAAAAGTTGAACCAACTAATTCAGTAGATTGGCTCAATAAAGTCCATAAAAGTCTGTGGGGTATTAATATAAAAAAAAATATGATATGGTAACAGACCATAAAATAGTTTTGTAATTTGAAATTGATTTGGATTTTATAATATTAAGCACATGTTACATAGTGTAATCACCTAAAAGTGGTAATTGGATGCTAAGAGTGTCATTTGAGTTACCTTATCCCTAGAATTACCATAGACCTATTATAGAGACTTAGTCTTACATTTCTAGCCATTTAGTGGACCTTATTCACTTACGACCAATCAAGACATAGTCCCTGAACTACCACCTTGGACCCTAATCAAAAAAATTCAATAGTTTGTTGAAATACATTAGTGTCATATTTGGGACACTACAACTACAGGGTGTTGTGTCCCCAATTGAGTGTTATTGTCTTTAGCCCCAAATCTTCCCAATAGATACTTTTTCAAATGTGTTCCCATCCTAAGGTTAGTCTAAGCTCATATTCTTATCTTTATAAATAATATAACCCTATAAATATAATTGTAATCCACCTATCTTCACTGGATGGAATATAGATACAAAAGTTATTCAAATCAAAGACAAATTTATGCAAAATCAAGGTACATTATACCTATTATACCCTAATATATATATATATATGACCATCTAAATCAACCCTAAGTCCAAATTTCAATCATTTCAAAACTCAAACACATTTAAGGCATCTAAATCCACTCTCATTTTGGCATTCACTTGCACATACATCAAGCACTAGGTGGGAGAACTAAATTAGACTTGATCCCTCCTTGGAGTATTGGTATGTAGGCAACTCTCTATACAGTGGGGTGTTCAAGATGTCCAATCCATCTTACTAACACACTCAATAATATTTTTCATATCACACTTGAAAAGAGAACTAGGGTTTCCACATAAAATCAAGCTTTCTAGGTAAAATACATAGCTATAGTTTTTGGTCACACAAGAATAGAACATATAAACATAGGCACAATTACTCCCTAAAAATAGGAATAATCCCATAAAAATGTATCCTCACCGCATTAAGGACACTACACATGGATGGTGCTACTATCCAAACTAGGCACTACTATCCAATGAATAGACAAATATCAAAATCTTGTTGGTGATAGTCAAAATTACTCAGATCTCAAATTCTAGAACCCAAATCATCCACAACACTTAATTTTCAGCTAAGTCTCTATTTGTCCCTATTTGTTTTTATTTATAGAAATTCAAAATAAGTCAAAGGTCAACAAATTAGTAGGTTAATTACTATAATTTATTTAACTGATTTAGGCATCTCAACCCTTTAACCAAACATAGATAATTACACATGTAAACCCCCAAAAGGTTAAATCACATAGCATATGCACCTTAAATATGTCTCATGTTGAAACCATGTATAAAAATAGTACCAATATATATAATTATGTCATAATTATGAATTTGAATAATATAACTGTGTGCTTTGGCCAATTCAAAAAAAAGTATAAGTGTGGATAACATGTTTCCAAAGCATGTCTCCACTATAGATGGAGAAATCTAAAAAATAATATAAGTACTAATGTGGAGAACATGTTTCCAAAACATGGCCCCACTATAATATAGAGATGTTTAATACTGAATAGGTGTGGAAAACATGCTTTCAAAGCATGCTTGCATTGAATTTTGGAATTATGAATGTGTGGACCCATGCCCATATGACATGCCCTCAGTGAATTTGAAATTTGATATAGGTACCATATATTGAATGAGTGTGGAGAACATACTTCCAAATCATGCCCCCACTAAATCTATAAACTGATATAAATATCATACACTGAATGAGTGTGGAGAACATGCTTCCAAAGCATGCCCCCACTAAATCTAAAAATTATTTCAAGTGTGGAGAACATGCCTCTATGGCATGCCCCCAATAATATGTTCCCCTTTTAGGTGAGGTAAATATAAGAACTGGTAGTTACCTCACCTCAAAAGGATAAGATAGTTATATAAAATGTAAATGTAACCATTTAGCATATAGAAGGAACATATCTAGGTATATATAGCATTAAAGCATATAGAACCAATGTGATCACATGTATACCTAAGATGCATGATAAATATAATGGCAAATATTGTAATAGTACAAGTTCAACAAGAAAAGAATCACACCCATAAGAGCACTCAAAATCAAGTCAAAATACAATGGTCTAAGGAGACCATAAACAAAGGGACATGACTTAGTCAAATGTCCATAAAAGCAAGGATGACATATTCAAGTGTCCATACAACAAATAATGACATATGAAAATGTCAATAAAACCATACATAGGCATGGGTCCATAAATAAAGGAGCATATTCAAACTATCAAACAAGCAAGACAAGAAACTCAAGGAAGTGCATAAAGAAAAGTTTAAGTAATTAGTAGAAACAAGCCATAGTAGCTAATGGATCAAATGTGTTAGGAAAAAACATCAAGTGTATAGCATATCAAGTACCCTATGTAATATATAATCATAGATAAAGGTATGTTTAAGTACATATGTAAGCTAAAGAATAATAATGTAGTGATCATTAATTCATATAATATGTGTATCAAGATCAAAGAAGTGGATGCCCTAATGTCCATGTGGCATGAGTAGAGGGAAATCCCAACATCCAAAAATAGGATTAGATCATGTATCTTTGTTTTCTTGTATCACACTCAAGTATAAGTGTAACACATGTGTATGTAGAAGTAATTGAATATGTCATCCATTAATATGGAACTAACACATAGGTTCCAAGGATCCATTAGAACATGTAGGTGCCAAAAATGTTTTTGGAATTTTTAATGTTTTTTTTTGGTATTTTTTAAAAAATTTGAAGAGGAAAGATCATCCAATGGATGATCATATATATCTCCCCACCATGAATCTAGTATAATACATCATTTACATTGTCAAGGAACATGTATAGGTACAATATATATCACTATGGTATCAATGGTGCTCTACATATATAAAACAAGACTTTTGTTAGGATCTTGCTCCACCAATAGAGCACATATATGATTACTTCTTGTAGTAGCAACTAAACACAAAATTTAACCAGAATCAATAAGTAACTAGAAATATGAAACAACACAAGAATATGAGAGACAATACACAATTGTATTAATAATCACTCAGAAGAATATACAATAAAGAAGATGCCACTTCTTCCTCCACCTCAAAGGTTCACCACACCTCAAGACCTTCTTCCCTCTCTCTCTTGGTCCCAACAATCAACTCCAATACAGAATTGATGTTCACATCTCCAACCAGTCAGTAACATGCTGCCAGTATGTCAAGTACACAACCATACTCCAAGTAGATCTCTTGCTCTCTGTTGCTACCTGCAAATCACTAGACCTTACTCACCATTGTAGATCTCCAAAAGAAGCCATGCTCATCTACTGACTAAGATCATACGAATATGAAGAACCCTGTTGATTCTCCAATCCAGTACCCACCTTAGTACTGTGGCACTAGGAGGAACACACCATTGCTCTCTTCTCTTAGAAGGAGCTTATTGCTCTCTTACTCCCTAGTTACAAGTTTACACTATAGCCTATGAGTCTATTATATAGATCTCATGCATACAATAATTAGACTATCCTAATTACAATAATTAGACACACAACTCAAGACCAAAAATAGCCTTTGCATGCAAACACTCGATTCAACAAACTAATTGTCTGTGGAACAAGCAGTTCTAGAACTGCCACAGGTGACCAACGTTGGTCCCTGTCTGCCTGGAGGTGACCGACGTTGACCGACCTCCTGCCGATGTTAGTTTCCTTTCTGTCCATCCTGCCGTCATCGGTTGCCTTGTGCACTGCACTCTACCAACACCAGTCTCCCTGAAACTCAGCAACCTCCTCCCTATTTACACCAGTTGAAGCTTTTAGCTCCATATCCTAACAGTCTCCCACTTGGAGATAAATAGTTGAAACTGTACCTGTAACTGTACACTGTCTAATTTGTACCCTGGCTTGTATCCCTCTTCAAGATCAATCCTAAAGACTAACCACCACAACCTGTGATGCTCTAACCTTTGTGCCTTTGTCATCCAAGTAACCTGCCACATCCGCATCTACAAACCTATGTAGAAAATAACTTGACCCTACATAGCATTTCAACCTGCTACTGATCCCTGTAAGAATCCACTGAACTTCCCTTCAGTACCTCTTCCTCAAATTGGCTCCATACTTTCTGACAACTCCCACTGCTTGGGAAAACTCAGGTCTACACTAGACCTCATGTGATTTTGAACACTTGTTCTAAGCTTTGCTTGAACTGTCCAGCCCTTGGTGTGCTTTTCGATTCTGCATCTTGAACCTCGCCAACACCTTCACATCAGCTTCTTATTTGAGACAAAATCAACCTATGATCCTCTATGTCTCTTATGCTAAAGAATTTTGCTGCTACCAAATTCTTCATAACATACCTCTGAAACTAACTTTAGCTTTTAGCTCAGAGAACTCCTTGCATATGTAAACCTGCATTAAGCAACCACTCCTCATACAGTAACAAGATGATGTCGTGACTCATCATCCACTTGGTAAAGAAAAGAACACAATAGCTACACTGACATTGACTAAAGCCATGCTTAGTCATCCACCTGTCAAAACCTGTACCACTGTCTTGTAGCTACCTCAAGACCATGTACCTTGGCCTTTTGTCTCACTTATCCATTCACTCTCTTCTCTAATAAGGGAATCCACTCCTCTCCCAGTGCTCTCTCTTAGCTGACAAATCTACCAAATCTCTTGCTTGATTCTCTTCTGAAGAATTCATGCCATGCTCCCACTGTTTCTAGATTCTACCTACATTGCCTCTATACATCTTCCTGGTTCTCAACCATCAGTAAGCAATAATAAAGAAGGTGAACAACAAATATGAGGTTCACTTACCATTTCTGACCTCTACATGAGCGTTTGAGACTTGTTGATAGCTTACTATTCGCCCAACATTCGTTCCAATGACCGATCTCGGCCATCTCCCAGCCTGCACCCGACCGATGTCGGTTCCCTGCGACTGCTTCCTCACCAACGTCGGTCCTCATGACCGATGCCAGTTTTTACCTATCCCTATTTTGCCGACATCGGTCTGCACATAGTCGATGTTGGTCACTGTGAGGGCGCCGACATCAATTTTATAACTGACGTCGGTTTCTGTGTTTTCCTTGTGAGTGACAACTTTTACCTGTGAGCTCCTTTTGGGTCAAAACCCTATTAAAATTAACATAGCCCTGCTCAAAATAAATCAATTTCCTCACCTGATCTCTATCCGTTATCTCCTCCATGAAAACCAAGGCTTTCCAGTTCTTTAGCTTGTCAAAGACATCTGACTTTTGCTTCAAAACCTACATTCTCCTTCTACATATGTGACTAAGCCTATGAAGCCACATCTCTGCAACAGAAGGTGAATCAGCAATATAAGTAGATAGATAAAGGATACCTACTTTCTTACCACCATCTAATTCAAGTGTATTTACTATGAGAGTTACAGTGCATCTCCCATCACCCAAATTTCTTGAAGAAATTAGACTCATCTCCAAGACTGGTACCTGCATGACTTCCTTCAACCATTGTGTGTCATCCATCTACAATTTTAGCTTCACTTCCCCTTTGTCAATAATCTGACAAGGCTCTCCAACCCCTAAATAAATCTCTCCAAAGTCTCCAAAGACATACCCATGAAAAGATGCTCTATTTCAGGCTGCATGGAAAGAGGCAAAAGAATCTGTAAATAAAGATTCTACTTTATCCAGAGCAACCTGTGCAATGTCACCTGCAACATTTGTTTTTACACGCTGATCTTCTGCTGACCAATAATCTCCTTTTACCTGTTCTTTCTTTCCATCAATCAGACCATTCATGCTATTCAGTTTCTCCATTCGTAGCTTACTATCTTCTGTCATTGCTATACTCCCACTCAATCTGAAACCCCTGTGAGTGACTTGTAATCAGAAACACTACCAGATTTGAACCACCTATTAGTCAACCCAACCAAAAGCTTTGATACCACTTGTCCAAATCTTGCTCCACCAATAGAGCACATATATGATTACTTCTTGTATTAGTAACTAAACACGGAATTTAACCAGAATCAATAAGTAACTAGAAATATGAAACAACACAGGAATATGAGAGACAATACACAATTGTATTAATAATCACTCAAAAGAATATACAATAAGGAAGATGCCACTTCTTCCTCCACCTCAAAGGTTTGCCACACCTCAAGACTTTCTTCCCTCTCTCTCTCTTGGTCCCAACAATCAACTCCAATACAAAATTGATGTTCACATCTCCAACCAGTCAGTAACACGCTGCTAGCACGTCAAGTACACAACCGTACTCTAAGTAGATCTCTTGCTCTCTGCTACTACCTACAAATCACTAGACCTTACTCACCATTGTAGATCTCCAAAAGAAGCCATGATCATCTGCTGACTAAGATCATACGAATATGAAGAACCATGTTGATTCTCCAATCTAGTACCCACCTTGGTACTGTGGCACTAGGAGGAACACACCATTGCTCTCTTCTCTTAGAAGGAGCTTATTGCTCTCTTACTCCCTAGTTACAAGTTTACACTACAGCCTATGATTCTATTATATAGATCTCATGCATACAATAATTAGACTATCCTAATTACAATAATTAGACACGCAACTCAAGACCAAAAATAGCCTTTACATGCAAACACTCAGTTCAATGAACTAACTGTCCATGGAACAAGCAATTTTGGAACTACCACAGGTGACTGACATCGGTCCCTATCTGCCTAGAGGTGACCGATGTCGGCTGACCTCCTGCTGATGTCAGTTTCCTTCCTATCCATCCTGCCATCGTTGGTTGCCTTGTGCACTGCACTCTGCCGATGTCGGTCTCCGTGGAACTCAACAACCTCCTCCCTATTTGCACCAGTTGAAGCTTTTAGCTTCACATCCTAACAATTTTATGGTCATGAAGTAATAGTAGGAGTAAAAAGAGAAGGGGCTCTTGGAACCCATCATTGAGTGCTTGTTTGTTTCTTTGGTATAGTAGTAATATGTACAATTGGAGGTGTTATAGATATATGAACATGGCGTGTAAAATAAAATAAGGATTTTATATAATCCATTGTATGTCTATGATGTAATGGTATCTCAAGTATTGGCCACCTAGTAAAGGGGATTGCTTGTTGCTTACCCTTTTGCGGTGAATTAACCTTAGTAGTCTTGATAGCTAGTTGTTTGGGTATAAGTTTATTTTATGTAAGAGGATGTTCATACAGAATTTTGTAAATTATAATTACCCAATTGGAATGAATGTATTTAACACACCCATGCACTATAGACAATACTAATCAAAGAGGGTGTATCCAAGGTCTTCTCAATTACATATCAAAGATGCATATGGAAGGGATAATTGAAAAGGTAATAACTACATATGTGGGATTGACCTATAAATGTAAGTCAATCTCACCAAGAAACTTGTGGGAGTTCCGATTGAATGCTCTAATTAATCTGGTACAGGGGTGTAAATCATGATGAGAATAACCCAAGTGCATAAGTAATGCCATGGCGCAAACATTTTTAATTATACCATTATTAATCATAACATTATGTATGGGGTATTTATCAATATATGATTGAATGAATAGAGAATTAAGGTCAGAGTCATCATCCTTAATTTCACTATCATGAAATTAAATAGAAGGTTTTTGAACCATAGGAGGTATATGTTATGCATAAGTACTAATAATTCCATCAAGTGGAAGTTGATAATGTGAAGGAGGAGGATGTGAATTATATGTCATTTGTACTTTTGTTTCCTTATTAGAATGGTCTTATAAAGGATTGCTTAATATTTTATGTTTATGGCCATCACCAAGTTGTGATCCTGATTCCTTTGGAGGATCCTCAAATGTAAGTTTTTGGTCATCGATAAAACCTTAGATCTTTTGCTTCAAGGTAAAGTATTTGCTTGTAGAATGCCATGGTCCTTGATGATAATCATAATAAGAATTTTCATCATATCCTTTGGGTATAGATTGACTCATATTAACAGCGATAGGATCAGGGAAACATATGAGCTGACACTCTAGTAACCATAGGAGTAATGAATCTAAAGACTTACGTAAATGTGTAAATTATCTCCTTCATACATTAGATAAGACCATTTAATTAGATTGTTATGAAATTATGTTAACTATGGTGGTTGTTTCATTTTTAGGCTCTTAGGCTTAGGAGGTTTTACTTTATAACTTGGTTTAATTATGAATTTTATATTAGATGTAGATGCAACTAGTGTGTTTATGACATACTTGAGCTTATTCAATGACATAAGCTTCATTTAATGGTACTGTATAACATGGCATAAGTCATATAAATATTTAGACTTCTTAAAAACAATGGAATTGTGTAAAGGAGTAAGTAAACTTTTTTTGAATGTATATTGCATCTCTTTATCTATCATAAGATTGGTTATTTTATCTAGCATTGTCTTATATCTCAAGACATATTCATTGATAGGTTTATTGGTTCCTTGTTTGATTTTCTAAATTTGAGCATAGGATACATTAATGGAAATATTAATAGAAAATTGAAATAAAAACTAGTCTAAAAGAGGTTTGAATCTTTCATAGATTGGAGAGGTAAATCATAAAACCACCTCAAAGCATTTTCCTTGAGGCTTCTTGTAAATAGTTTGGTCACAAGTTTATCATTGGAAGCATAGTCAAGGCATGATGCATAAAAGGTTTAAATATTTTTTTTAGGATCACCCTTGCCATCATAAAATGTGAAATTAGGTGCAACCAATTCAATTGGAAAAGGGTGAAAATATATCTCAAGTGCAAGAGGGTTATGCAACACATATTGTGAATCTATAACATGAGGGAACTTTTAAATATTTTGTTTAATATTTATAACTTTGTCCTACAAGGTCTTTATATATTTAAGGAGTGATTAAACTATAGGCCTATAGGGATTTAGATTAGTAAGTTAAGTATTCACCAAAGGGGATGAAAACATATTTTGAGTAGTAATAGGCATTGAAAGTGGTATTTGTGTTGAACCAATGGTAATTCCATGATAGATGTTGTTATCACTCTGGAGTGCACCCTACTTGAAGATGTGTAAAAAAAACCTTCTCTCTAGCTAATACAATTAGATATTCTTATAGTGTGGGTGACTTTGTACTGAGAATAACCTCTAGATAGGGTTGGTTCCCTTATAATTTATCTTTAAAAACTAAACTATTTTGATTTTTTGGGATGAAAAAAGAGAGAAACTAAAATAGAAAATACTGTCTAATTAGGTGATGCACCTGAATGATTGGTATTCTCTGAAAGATTTCTAAAACTATGTAAGATACACATATACATATAAAATAAAACCCTACATTCAATCTTGAACATCAGTGTTTCAAAAGAAGGCCTAAAAGAAGCTTGCAAAGCAGATTTTATTCATATCTCTTTAAATGACCTGTAAAGGATGAGATTTTCACAGTAGGTGTGGAAAGGACATGAAAAAAGGAAAAGTAGATGACAATTATATGATAGTAGATAATAAAATTTCACTTTATTCTAATCCAAAAAACATATGCATAAAATCTTCTTTATTTGATAAATGGTGTTAATTACAATTTCTTCTCTGCTTCAGGAATTAATGAAAAATGGCTTCCAAAATCCAATATATATGTATAAAACTTTAAATAAAGAAAAATTCACATGTAAAAGATAAGTATTAGTATTATTTGAGTTAAAATAATACTAAAATCCTTTTATATTATTAAATAAAGGCTTTAAAATCTTCCAATTCTTCAAAAATTGCATGTTCTTCATTTTTGCATAGAATTGAGAAGTGGTGGGCCCATTTGACTTGTCAACATTATTTACATGAAAATAATGCCATAAATTAGAATATAACTCCATATTGAAAGTTATTTTTATTTTTTTAAATTCTTTATCTTGCATGAAAATCATGGAGATGCATGAAACTAGTCAAACTAGTCAACCGAAGAGATTTGACCCTTAAGGACTAGTCAACTCAACATGAGCTCAAATTTCATGAATTGAAACTTATGGATTGATTTGAGAATTATATATCCACTTAAAAAACATATATTCCATGTGTTAACTCAAAAATTAATTCATTTGATAGATTTTCAATGCCATTTTTTACCTGCTTGATTGACCAATTAAGCCTATTAGGTCAATTAGGCCTAATAGCTTATCTTTTGGCATTTGGACTCCATTAAACCTGAAAAAAGATGCCATGAAACTTGAAATATAATTAAATATACCTATAAAAACTTTTATCATCATAAAATATTTGATTTTGATGACAAAACACTCACCATTTAGTCAACAGGGTTGACTAGGCCTATTTCGCTTCATTTTCTTGCAGATTGGCCATTTTGATTGAGTTTTTTTTGACACTTTTGTGATTATTTATGACCAAAATAAAATTTTAGGATGAATAAAAAGTCTTATAATTTTATCTTCATTGATTATATTTCATTGAAGTGTCCTATGCTTAATTTACATGTTTTTTTACACAAAAAACATTATTTATGCCCTCATTCATACATCTCCATGCATAAAACTATCATTTATGGAATCATCTCTGAGTTTAATTTAAATTTGAAAAAATTTAAATTTTATTCAAGATTATTTGATATTAATAAAATCAAATTCTTACAAAACTAGTTTTTTGAGGGTTTAGGCAGGCTTTGAAGCTAAATTTTCAAAATGATGGTTTATGAAGTACAAACCTCTAAATATAAAATTTTTTATATTTATGTGTATAAAAATTACCCCAAAAAAATCTTTGAAAATATTTGGTTCCCATTCAAAATATATAAAAATTTACCAAGTGGAGAAATTTGTTTGTGGGGTTTTGACTGCATTTTGAGCTGCCTACACTCTTAATGATTATTCATAAATAAAAACCATTGAAATAGTATAAATTTTTCATGAATTATAATAAAATAGGATTAATAAAAATATATTAATATGATTCATTCAAACTCCACATGTGGTGAAAGATATGAGCATATGAATAGGAGGCTAGGAAGGGTTTCTAGAACTGAAAAAATGAAAATTTCACCAAAATGAAAATAAATATTCATATTCCTTCCAATACCTTAAAAAATAATCATGGAGTCTATATCATTCTATTAAAACACTTTGAAATCATATTTTTCTTGAAAAAGTCAAAAAAAACCCTTTTTTGGCCTTTATGCATGTTTGCTTACAAAAGCCTATATGAACATGGTTTGATTAAAATTTAGAGTTTTAACACTCTTTAAAGGTATAATTATGATTTAAAAACATTATCCCATACTTTTCAAACTTTTACTTAGACTTAGAAACCTTTGTGGCACTCTAGAATGGTGTCTACTCATATGGTGATCTCCAACAGACATGCTAAGGACTGTTACAAAATAGAGAGTATATCCAGTTTTATAATAGCCATAAAACTTTTTTATAATTTTTTTCAATTCATAATTACCCTATGTACAAAACTTGAGGTCCTGAAACCCCTTGTAGCTCTCAAAATGTTCAATTTTCTCTCAAAATTGATCTTTATGCATGGATTGTCTACATATTTGAACTTGACAATGCTCTTTTGAAATAATAATGACCCATTTAAAATATATTTTTGATATTTTTGACCAAAATTAGTGATTTTTAGACCATAATTCCTTGATTTGACTAGCTTTAAAAGGTTATGATTGGTTTTAGGAAAGTTTTATATGATAGGAGTAGTAATTTGGCCTCGATAGGTCAAATTACTAATAGATGTATCAATGGTAGTTTTAGAGAGAAAATGTTTAAAAACATAACACATGCCCCCATGAGATGTAGGTGGATTGATGGGTGTGGACTCATTTAGAGTACCTTCTAAAGATTCACCATCACTTGGTGAGGCAGCCTTAGTTTTATCTTGTTTACTTATTTCATCTCTTGTAACATAAAAAAATGCATCTATTAAGCCCTTGTTATTATTGAGATGAGTAATAAATTCTTATTTATCTTCCATTTGGAATCAAGTTTTTGCATTAATATTTTTCATTGCTTCAAAAATAAAAAATTTAAAATTTGTAACAAAGTACAACATTCAAGAGAAAAATAGAAAACCTTAATTTGTCCTAGGTTTTGATGTTCAAATATTGGGCTCACCAAATGTTTAACCCTAAAATGTGGATCTACGGTGATATTATTATTAACCATAGATTTTATTAAAGGGGTATATAAATGAAATGGCACAATGTTGATAATTAGATCTATAATAGGCTAATTAGATTTTTAAAAAAAACTTATACATAAGTATACATTGAATTTATTATGGTTAGATAGTCTAAATATGGAAAGTACAATTATTCTCAATATAAAAATGACAAAGAAGTGATGTAATTATCTTGTTATGATTCTAATAAAGTTTTGGATCTAGAATAGGTAGAAAATAAGCTATAATAGAATCTATAACAATTGTTAGATTCTAGATCTAACACTTTTAGTAATTTGAACACTAACATCAACCTAGGGCAGTTGCATCAATGTTATTGTCTAGGTTTGATGCAAGTGTCATGTACAAAATACTTACTAGAAAAGAATGTGACCACCTGGATGCTTTTAGGTTTTGTTTTGCCTTTGCTTTGGTGCATTTAGATCTAGGTCATAGATTAACACTCCTTATGAAATGGCAAAACCCTAGTTTTTCATCTCTATAGTGACCTTGGGAGGAAATGGGTTAGTGGGCATACAGTGTTGATCTGACCCCATTATTAAAGTCCACTACCTACATATCCAATACTCTAGAAGAGGGCCTTAGACTCATTTAATTCTCCCCTATGTGTTGTCTTGTGTGTGAATCATAAAATATTATGCAAAGCAAGTATAATAGTGACCTACTTTGTAACTTTGAAAATTAGGCTCTTGGGATACTCTTTTAGTACTTCAAACTTTTAGATGTGTTGTTCCTATGAATGGTGTGGAAATAGGGAATCTTTGTTCAATTGAATACTTGATAGAGTGTTTTTGATAAGTTACCTTGGTCTCTTTAATATTTTTCTATGTTTTCTCAGGTGAGGAATGAATGAGGGTTGATCTTTTATTTATATCAATCCATTAAATCACTTAGGCTGACAATTAAGAAATTTTTCATTTACAAATTGGATGACTTTAGGGCACTAAACAGGAGTGTCAATGCTATTATTTGTCCTAGATGTTAGTGTTTAGGGATCAAGAAAGTAAGTATAGGTTCAAAAATTGTAGAGATGAAATATAAGTGCATTTTAAGCATTCTAAGTAAGATAAAGGACTTAGTTCATCAATATAAGATTGGTCAAAATAAGATATATAGGACAAGGGCATAAAGATAGAGTAGATGCGAGACTTTTGAAAGTAGGAAAGTTATAGAACTGAGAGGAATAACCAAGGTCTAAGTTTGCCAAGTGTACAAAATTGAGGTGCTATATAATCATAAAATAGTTTCTACACTTAGCTTTTGATATATTAGTTTTTGCCTTTATTTTTCACTTTGTTTGGTTTTCCCTAGAAACTATGTACTAATATCTTTAAAACTACTTAATTATTGTCATGAGGGCTATGCAACATTCTATTTATGGTCCTTGTCTATCATTTATAGATATCATGGTATGAGGACCTTGCTCCAATACTCATAGCCATAGTACATAGCTAAATATCATATTTAATTTTTACGTACCTCGTAGTATTTCAAAAATGCTTAATATTTTCCTTTGTATTAAACCTTATGAATCCAACCATTTATTTAATTATGTGATGCATCAATTAATGATTAGCATCTGGAAGTTAATTCTAGCTCACACTTGAAACTAGGTTTAGTGGGCTATGGGAATAACATTTTCTCTATAGTTAGTGCTCTAAAATATTGGGTCAACACTATCCAATAGACAAGAAAGTATCTTTGGAATCCTACATTATCAATCACAACCTTTAGTACAACTTCTTGATCTTATTTTCAAAAAATTAATTAGCATCTAAATTATATTATTAATTTATATTTGTTATTTTATGTTGTATTATAGATTGTATTATCCAGTGTTGATACAAGTTTTGTGTTGTGTGTTTCAACTAGATTGACCAACTTGACCTAGTTACCTATATGCTTAGCTTTATTATATGTATTTAGAACTAAATCATCTAGATCCAAACCATTTAATTTTTTTACCATATTAAAAAATTAGATCAACTAGCTCAGACCAGTCTATTTATAAAATGTTCTATTTTATTATATTTCCAATTAGATCAACCAGGTTGACTTAGTCACTTATAGATTGTTATATTTTCCTACTTTCCCAACTAGATAAACCAACTCGACCTAATCTATTTATATATTATTTTATTTTTCTATATTTCTAAATAGATTGATCAGCTCAACTTAGTTGTATTCCACATTTTTCTATTATTTTGTCTTCCCAACTAAATTAACCAACTCAATTTCATATCTACTAGTCAACATAGTTTACATTTAGCTTAGTCTTATTCTTATCCATAAATAAACTACATAGACCAACCCAATTGTGTGCCCTTTAGCTGACTTAGTTCATTATCAAATGGTTTGGTCTTTTCATGTTTAAAAATAAACTACATCACCCTACTTGACTTCATACCTTTTAGCTGACATAGTTCATTTTTTGACCCAAATCTTATTTGGTCGATCTAGTCCAATTAGTGGTCGATTTAGTTTTATTCTTAATAAATTTTCCTAAAAATAATCTACACATTATTAGTTTTCTTCCTACCTTATTTAGCATCATGAAATAACCTATCAAAAACTTTATTAATAATATTAATCTATTTAGAAGATACATGGGTTGTTCTTTGTTACCCACCCTAGCTAGCCAAGAGGACAATCTCTCATGGTACACTTATTCCCATCCTTTATCTAAATCTATTAAATTTACAACATGGTTCAAATTACACAAAGTGATGATTTAGATGGATCTAACCCATTCCACACTTCTAACGGTAATACCCTATTTACACTTCCTTATTATACAATTGGAGAAACATATATTAGCATAACAAATACTCCCACAAGAAATCATCCTATAGTAAGTAAACATTCCCATCCCTAACCATAGGAATGTTCCTCCTTCCAACACTAAAACTATTCCACCACCTCCTAAGACTAGAAACAAAAATACATGAATTGATACCACTCAAATTCTTGTTCAAATGGTTCAACAAATGAATGTTATGCAAACAACCAACAACTCCCAAATGAAGCAAATGCAACATCACATATTACAAATGACCAATCAACCTCCTCTTATCATGCCTAAAAATAACCAAAATTTTATTCTTCCTCCTCTTAGAGATGTTAATAGAAATATAATTCCTCAAAATCTTATGCATTACAAGATGCTTCCAAACCTTCAAAATAAACCTTTAACTTTTTTCATAGTATTTGTTGATACTGAAAATATATCTCCAACCATTAAATATGATGGAACTAAAGACCCTATCTCTTTCCTTAAAGCATTCAGTAATCTCTACAAAGAATGGGTCTAAAAAATACTTTTGTTGACCGAACTTTTAGTTAAAACCTTCACAGGAGATGTTTTAGAATGGTATAATCAATTACCTCAACATTCTATCTCATAATTAGAAGATGTGGGAAATACTTTAGTTAAATAATTTCAACAAAATGATCTACCAAAAACTTGTCTTAGACATTTTATAAATGTTGGTCAATTCCCTTACGAATCAACACATCTTTTCATCAAATGGTGGAAATCATTACCTCATAAAGTAGATCACAACATGATTGATGATAATCTCTTTAAATTATTTATCATTGCTTTAACACCTTCCCTGACAGGAATCTAGAACAACAAACATGCTCTGATGCCACTAGTTGGGATCTTGCTTCTCAGAAAAAACACAGTATGATTACCAAGTATAAGCAATTGAATATGCGGAAATAACCAGAAACACAAGTAACTAGAATTCACCAATAGCACAGAATATGAGAGACAATACACTATCTTGTATTAACACTAACAGAAAAGAATACAACAAAGAGCCGCCACACTCTTTCACCTTACAGAGATTCGCCACACCTCAAGTGTTCAGTAATTCTTCTCACACACACTCTCCTACACAAAAAAAAAGGTCCCAACAACCAACTCACACACAGAATTGGTGTTCACCTCACCAACCAGTCAGTAATAACCCTGCCGGTACATCAAGCACTCTATAGCACTTCAAGCTGATCTCTCATGAACCTGCAACCTGCAATTCAAAGACCAAACTTACATGTAGATCCCCAATGAGCTTGCAACAACCTGCAACTCACAGATCTTACAACTAGAAGGAACTCTTCCTTTCTATCTCATGCCTTATACAATACATGCCAATGGGTCTATAAATAGATCCCTAACTCAAACAATAACTTAGACTCTTAATTTAGACAATAGTCCTTGCAGCACAAGACTCTAACTGGTCTCAACATGCAAACTCTTTGTTCACTTAACTAACTGTCCGTGAAACGAGCAGTTCTGGAACACATAGGCGACCGACGTCGGTCCCTGCTTGTCTGGTTCTGCCGACGTCGGCCGACTTCCTGCCGTCGCCGGTGGCCTTCTGCACTGGACTCTGCCGACGTCGGTCCTGATGCCGACGCCGGTTACTGTAGAAATCAGCAACCATCTGTTCCTTAGTTTGCAAAGGTTGAAGCTTTTAGCTCCACAACCTAACAATCTCCCACTTGGAGATAAACAGCTGCAACCTGTACATGTACCTGTACACCATCTAGTTTGTTACCTTGGCTATGTATCCATCTTCAAAATCATCCTTGAAGACCAACCACCACAAAATCCATGGTGCAAAACCTGTCATCCAAATTACCTACCACATCCACATCTACAACCATGTAGAAATAAACCTGAACTTGCATAGCATGTGCACCTGCTACTAGTCCCTGTAAGAATCCACTGAACTGACCTCCAATGGTTCTCTCCCGGATTGGCTCCTAACTTGTGACAACTCCCACTGCTTGGGAAAACTCAGGTTTAGTACATACCATGCACTCAACCTCATTATGTGAATCAAGACACCTGTTCTATGAACTGTCTAACCATCGGTGTGCTAACCGGTTCCACACAATCATCCTGAAACAAAGTCAACACATGACCTTCCATGTCTCTAGAACACACTCTTGCCAAAGAATCTTGCTGCTCCCAGATCCTCCATGACAAACACCTGAACTAGCTTTACCTTTAGTTCAGCAATCCCTGTATATGTAACCTTGCAACAAGCACATCATACAGAAAATAGGATAGTGTAGCTAGTACTATCCAACCTGGTAAAGAGAAACACAATGAACAAACCTCCATTGCCCTGCAGCTAATACAAGATCAAATACCCTGATCTTCCATCTCACGTATCTATTTCTGCTCTTCTTCATCCTTAACATCCATTCATCTTTCAGTGCTTACTTCCACCTGGCCACACTACCCAAAACCCCTGTTTGGTTCTCCTCCAAAGAATCACATCCTCATCCATGCCTAGCTCCCACTGTTTCCTGGATCTACCTGTTCCGCTTCTTCAATAACTTCCTGGTCCTATGCCATAAGTGAGCAACAAGTAGTGTAAAGAAGGGAAATGACGAATTTAAGAACTTACTTACACCTTCAGTCCCCCATATGGGCGCTTGAGACTCCATGACAGCTTGCTGTCCACCCAAAATTCGTCTCAGTGACCGATGCCGGTCACATCTCAGTCTACAGCCGACCGATGTCGGTTCCCTGCGACTGCCTCTCCGCCGACGTCGTTTTCCTCTGGCCGACGCCGGTCTCTGTCTGCCCCAAGTCACCGACGTCGGGCTGCACATAGCCGACATCGGTCCCTGTCTAGACACCGACGCCAGTTTTCCTACCGACGTCGGTCTCTGTGTTTTTCTTGTGAGACCTGACTTTTTCCCGCGAGCTCCTTTTGGATCAAACCCTTGTCCAAAACACCCTTGCTCTGCTCAGAATTCCTCTGCACCTTGTGCTGAACTCTGTCCGTCACTTTCTCCTTGAAAACCAAGGCTTTCCTGTTCTTGTCACTAACATCGGATTCCTCTGGAAATCTCACCTTTTTCTTCTGCATACAGAAACCACGATCCATGCCTTCCAAATCCGAAAGCATATCCTTTGACTCAAGAACCAGCATCTCCTTCATATCTATGTGACCAAGCCTATCAAGCCACATCTCTGAATCTACAGCTGAAGTAGATAACCCAGAAGAAGAATCAGTAAAACAAGTAGATAGATAAAGCGTACCTACTTTCTTACCTCTAGCTATAACAAGTGTACCCTTGGTAACCTTCCAAGAGTCCGTTGTGAGAGTTACTATGCAACCCTCTTCACCCAAACTTCTAACAGAAATCAGATTCCGCTTCAGAACTGGGACGTGCATGACCTCCTTTAACACCCATGTGTTACCTGTCTGCAGTTTCAGCTTCACTTTGCCTTTGCCAACAATCTGACAAGACTTACCATCCCCTACACAAATTTCTCCAAAATCTCCCTGGACATACTCATGAAAAAATTCCCTATGTGGGGATGCATGAAAAGAGGCACCAGAATCTAATACCCAAGATTCTACTTTATCCAAAGAACATACCAGAGCATCCTGTGCAATGTAACCTACAGCATCTGCTTCTTCTTCATGTTCTTCATGCTGATCTGTACCCGATCTGCAATCTCTCTTTAAGTGCCCTTGCTTTCCACATTTCCAGCAGGTTATTCTGCCATACCTGGACTTGGATCTCTTGCCCGTCTTCGACCTTGATCTCCCACGCTCTATCTTCTCTCTTGGCCTTCCTCTTCCTTCAACACTCAAAGCATCTCCAGATGATTCACCTGTGCTTTTCTTGCGTATCTCTTCGTTCAAGATTACACTCACAATATCATCCACTTTTAAGACTTTTGAAGGAGACACAGTATTAGAAACTGCCATTACCATACCTTCCCAACTTTCAGGTAATGAACACAAGATTAAGAGAGCTCTTATTTCATCATCAAATACAATATTGACTGAACTTAACTGGTTTACTAAACCATGGAAATCACTAAGATGGCTATGAACAGATCCACCTTCCAACATTTGCAAATTAAATAAACGCTTCATAAGAAATACCTTATTCGAAGCTGAGGGTTTTTCATATAAATTTGCCAAAGATTCCATCAACTCCACCGTTGTCTTACACTGTGATAAGCTGGAAATCACAGATGATGCAAGACTCAATCTAACAGATCCCAGAGCCTTTCGATCAAGAACCTCCCATTCTTCATCTTTCATATCCAAGGGTTTGCTAGCAACCCCACCCAACAGTAAGTACAAATCTTTCTGATACAGATAGTCCTCAATCTGCATCCTCCATAATTGGTAGTTCTTGCCATTGAATTTTTCCATTCGTAGTTGACTGCTTTCTGTCATTGCTCAACTCCCACTCAAACAGAAAACCTGTGAGTACCCTGTAATCAAAACACACTACCCAGATCTACACCAATCTGTTAGTATCCCAACCAAAAGCTCTGATACCGATTGATGGTATCAAGCTTAAGAACTTACAACCAAGGCTCTGATACCAGTTGTCAGGAATCTAGAACAACAAACATGCTCTGATGCCACTAGTTGGGATCTTGCTTCTCAGAAAAAGCACAGTATGATTACCAAGTATAAGCAATTGAATATGCGGAAATAACCAGAAACACAAGTAACTAGAATTCACCAATAGCACAGAATATGAGAGACAATACACTATCTTGTATTAACACTAACAGAAAAGAATACAACAAAGAGCCGCCACACTCTTTCACCTTACAGAGATTCGCCACACCTCAAGTGTTCAGTAATTCTTCTCACACACACTCTCCTACACAAAAAAAAATGGTCCCAACAACCAACTCACACACAGAATTGGTGTTCACCTCACCAACCAGTCAGTAATAACCCTGCCGGTACATCAAGCACTCTATAGCACTTCAAGCTGATCTCTCATGAACCTGCAACCTGCAATTCAAAGACCAAACTTACATGTAGATCCCCAATGAGCTTGCAACAACCTGCAACTCACAGATCTTACAACTAGAAGGAACTCTTCCTTTCTATCTCATGCCTTATACAATACATGCCAATGGGTCTATAAATAGATCCCTAACTCAAACAATAACTTAGACTCTTAATTTAGACAATAGTCCTCGCAGCACAAGACTCTAACTGGTCTCAACATGCAAACTCTTTGTTCACTTAACTAACTGTCCGTGAAACGAGCAGTTCTGGAACACACAGGCGACCGACGTCGGTCCCTGCTTGTCTGGTTCTGCCGACATCGGCCGACTTCCTGCCGTCGCCGGTGGCCTTCTGCACTGGACTCTGTCGACGTCGGTCCTGATGCCGACGCCGGTTACTGTAGAAATCAGCAACCATCTGTTCCTCAGTTTGCAAAGGTTGAAGCTTTTAGCTCCACAACCTAACATTCCCTTCAATATAAGGTTATAACTTTTTCTCCATAAACTTTAAATGAAGCATTTGATCAAAGTAAAAGATAAGATTTTCTTATGAAACAATTTGAGCAAACCCATATCTCAATCAAAGAATCTTTCCAAACTTCAACTAATACAATTACAAGCACTAATCCTCAAACAAAAATAGGAATAGTCAAAATAGATAATCAAATTACTTCCCACCCATTATTAATAGTACTACAAATGAAGCACTTATTATCTCCATATAAACCCTTCATTTACAACAATAGTTCCCCCCATCATGGTATGATCCTAATAAATTATGTTAGTTTTATGTTGGTATTGGCCATTCTCATCAAATGTCGTAGACTTATTAAATTTATAGTTTCTTTCATGTTAGGTGACACATTTGACCATGATGTTATGATCAAATTATGTCACCATGATTATCTTAAAGCTTTTAAAAAGAAATAGGTTACTAAACTCATACCCTCAGAACCTCAAAAATCTTCTTTTAATTCTAACACATAATGTTCAAATGAAAATATTTGTGCAATTGATGTCGATTATGACCAATATTACACTAATCCTTAGTTTATGAATGCAACCAAAGTTAATTATAGATGTAAACCTACTCATAAGGATCTTTTCATTAGGCCTAAGAAATCCTATACTAATGATTAATTGTTTAAAGATACTACAATTACTATACACACATCTTCCAAACCAAATGATGAACCACTTACACAACTAGAACCCCAACCTATTTCTCTTATACTTATAAAAAATGTCATTCCTCATAAATTTTGCATTAGTTATTCATCATCTAAATCGCATTAAAAAATTTTATAATAACTTAATTAGATGCATTGAAAAATTCCCCTTTTGAAATTATTTTGAAATTTTTTCTATCATCATAAATACCTTAGGAAACAATTAAAAAACATCTAAGAACCATAAACTAATGATTCATAAATCCCTTCTAACAATCCTCCTCTTACAAAAGTCTATACAAATTGAAACAATCTCCACATCCTCAAAACCATCCATAGAATTTATTGAAGAAGATATGATTAATTATCATATTCTCTTTCAAAAAAATGATTCACCTCTCTTTATTAAAATTGGGATCAATAACACCCTCATTCAAAAAGTTATAGTAGATGAAGGATCAAGAATTAAAGTCACTTCTCTTTGTTAAATTCAATAAATTAGATACACCAAAAAAAATCTCAAACACACACATCTCATGTGTAGAGGATTTGATAAAACAAAACAAAAACCACCTAATTGTATTTGGATACCACTTATCATTGGAACCAAGACAATACATACTAAGCTTATGATTTTTGATCTTTCGTTATATTATAACATGCTCCTCAGTCACCCATGGACACATCATATGCATGTCATTACTTCTTCAAGTAGTCAATGTATCAAATCATACATAATGGAAAACACTACAAACATGAAGCTAATCCCAATCCATGGAGTATTCAACTACCAAATATTAAATATCAATATCACATTCCACCATATCAACAATCCACCTTTCCCTAAATTTATTAACATACATTCTAATCTAAATGTCACTCTTACTAATTTAGATGATGATGAACCAAATGAATTATAAAATACTTGCAATACCACTTGATTACCTCTTATATATCAAAATGGATTCCTCCTTATTTACTCCCACATGACTATACCATTCCTTTAATTGATGATACCACTGCTACTCCCCCTCTATACAATGCATATGAAGCCTCTTACATAAAATATGATTTCATTTGTAATGAATATAGAATGGAAAAATCATTTTAGGATCCTTTAATTATGTCTCCTCATAAATTTAGCAATATAGGTATTTCCACCACTGATTATCCTAAAACAAATCATGCATGCACTATTTCTCACATCTATGATGATAATTATATCATGGTCTAAGCCCAATCATGAGATTTAGATGTACAACATTATCAAAAGACATTAGTAGAAATGCATGGCTTCAATTGTGATGTCTATTCCATTCATATCTCATTTGATATTGAATTAGAACTTGAAGGTTATGTACCCCTACTATTCCACCATTATTACACACTCCATGTGTAATATAATAAATCTTGATTATGGCATGTTTTGAACTTTCTACACAACTTAACTCAATACAGCCCAATTTACTAACCATAAATATTATTTCCCCTTCTTATGAATGTATTGATCAATCTAAATTATAACCATATAAATTTATCCAAACAAACTCAATTGAGACAACTCTTCCTCAATTATTACTTAAAATCCTATCTATTGAACAAACCAATACAATTATTGCAAACCTTGTTGACTTACCTCAACCTAATCTCACCAACACAAAATCTTTATTCACTACTCCACCTAAAATTACCTTAGATGTTAAAGCAAAAAACATGAGACAAATACATTCCTAATATGATATAAAAGGTAATCAAATCATTGATATTGAAGTATATGTCGAATATTATAAACTTTTACCAATGTTTTCCAATGATGAAGTTAACCTAGAACTTATCTATGCTAAAGAACCTCAACTTCCATGCTAACATCAGAAGCTTGGAAACTTTCAACAAAAGGTTCCTTGCTTAAATAATTTCAATACTAGTGTGGACCTTAAAACAAATCCTATCTCTTCCCTCCCTCCCATCCATATCATTTCTAAGATGAAAATGCTATGTTTATCGAAGAAACTACAAAAATTGAATACAATACACCTACATGTCCTTGACCTATTACCGTCTCTAAAGAACTCACTCTTGAAGGGCACAATAATTTTAGCCTCTTCTTTGATAACTATCATGAATTTTTTTCTTGGTCATATGAAGACATGCTTGGAATTAATCCTAGCATCATTGTCCATAATATCATCACTTACCCAGATGCAAAACCTATATGACAAAATCAATGAAAATTCCCTCCTAAGATTTCTACCTTATGTCATAAAGAAATCATCAAACTTTTGGATGTTAAATTAATTAAAACTATAGACTACTCAAAATCGGTCTCCAAAATTATCCTTATTCATAAAAAAAGTAACATTGATTATTTACATATGCATCAAATTTCTTAATCTAAATTTAGCGTGTCCAAAAGATAATTTCCTCTTACCATCAATAGATTCCATCATCAATTCCACTATTGGTTACAAAATGTTATCACTCATGGATGATTTCTTAAAAAATAACCAAATTCACATAGCTCTTACGGATCAACATGAAACAACTTTTACCATAGAATGGGGCACTAGTTATAATGCTAAAATGCCTTTTGGTCTCAAAAATGCCAGAGCTACCTATGAATGTGCAATGACCCATATCAGTCATGATTATATTAAAAAAATAATTGAAACCTATGTGGATGGTATCATTTCCAATTTTAAACATTACCCTACTCATATTCATAATTTAGATATCATCTTTGATCGACTCATTAAATATAAAGATAGACTTAACCCCTTTAAATGTGTGTTCAGTGTTACTTCTGGTAAACTATCAGGTTTTATAATTTCTTATCATGGTATTGATGTTGATGTAGATAAAATAAAATCTATTATCAACATGTCAATACCTCACTCCATTCTATACATATGAACATACCTTGGAAAACTTTGGGCAATTCATCATTTTGTTCTAGAAATGGCTTACCGTATATGCTTCATTAATTCTCTTCTCAAAAAATGTAATGCTTTAAAATGGATAGATTCATACCAAAAATCATTTGATAGAATGAAAGAAGTTTTGTTTCATCCTCTTACTCTTTTCCCACCTTCAAATAATCATCCATTAAATGTATATACATCATCTACCCTCATATGAGTTGAGGTAATGCTCATCTAACAAGATGATACTGGTAGATAATATGTTATCTATTATATCAGTTATGGTTTAATTGATTATGAAAAATATTATACAAAAATAGAACATGATTACTTAGCTATCTATTTCATAGATGAAAATCTCCACCATTATATGCTCTATCAAACTACTTATGTCATTGTCCATCTGATCCACTTCGTCATTTCTTATCCAAAGCTTTCTTTCTTATAGATAAAATGGGAAAATAGATGGTCCTATTGATATAATTTGACCTTCGAATTGTTACACAAAAATTTGTCAAAGGACAGGTCATCATAGACCAACTTGCAGTGGCCTCCCTACCAGAAACAAACCACTTTTATGATACCCTTCTTGATGAAGTGATCCTTGATATCAAATGTATTAACCAAGTAATCTCACTCAAATATTATTTACATAATTTCACTACTGATCTAGAAGCAAATAACCATGAAGAACCTGATACTCATCCTTATACCACTAAATCTACAGTAATCATTAAATAATTACTAAAATTTATAATTGACTTGCATGAAAAACTTAGAAACTCCACTTTGATGGTGCAAAATGCCTTCAAGGAGCTGGGGCATGTTGTATCTTAATAAACCCACATGGTAAAATCATACCTCTAGCATTTTGATTCACCTTTGATGTCATTAAAAATGTGGTTGGATATGAATCTCTAATATTAGGCATGCAATCCATAATTGATTTAGACATCCTATATTTACATGCTTCAGTTGATTCACAACTCATATGTCATCAAGTTAGTGGATACTATTAAATTAAAAGTGAAAAACTTATCACATATCATCAAATTACCACTACACTTGCCCAAAAATTTGCCTCTTTCACCATTGAACCAATCCCAAAAGATTAAATTGTTATAGCTGATTCTCTCACTTCATCTACATCATTATTCCATCCTCATCAAGTCCTCCATGATTCCCAATTCCTTCTGCAAATGAGGAAGCCACCTTATTATTTACAAAATAAAAATGACTCTCTAATTTGTCACATAGAAGCTCTTACAATTTGACAGATCTCATGGTATAAAGACATTATCCAATTCATTAAGCATCATACATACCCTCCAAAAATATATTCTCATTAAAAGACTCATATTTGCAAATAAGCATACAAATATTTACTTTGATATAACACTCTCTATTATCAAAACATAGAAGGCACTTTACTATGTTATATAATGCCAAAATAAGTTACTGCTCTCCTTGAACAAGCACATGGAGACATTTGTGGTGGTCACTATAGTGGCCACACTATAGCTCAAAAATACCTATGCATGGGTTATTTTTGGCTTACTCTTGAAAAATATGCCATTAATTTTGATAAAAAGTGTAATCCTTATCAACTTCATGATGATCTTATTCACTCTCCTCTAACTGAACTCTAAACTTTGGAATCTACTTGGCCATTATCTATGTGGGGATTAGATCCCATTATCTAATTCCCTAGATCACAAGATGGTCATGTGTTTATTATCACTGCCACTGAATATTTTACCAAGTGGGTAGAAGCCATGTTTCTTGTTAATGCTATTGGTATTACCATTTCTAAATTTATTCTCAATCAAATCTTTTGTTATTTTAGAGTTCCTCTGATAATCATTTCTGACAATGGTGGAAAGTTTAAAAACAAAGATATGAAACAACTATAAGCAAAATTCAAAATTACACACAAATTCTTAACATATTATCATCTTTAATGCAATGTCCAAGTAGAAGCCACTAATAAAATTTTGAACAAAATATTGAAAAATACTATTAGACAATCTCATACTGATTAACATTTACAACTTTATCCTACACTCTAGGCTTATCACATTAGCACCTCATACCACCACTACGGCAACACCATTTTCATTAGTATATGGTTTTTAATCAATATTACCTTTAAAATTTGAGCTACCATCATTACATATTTTTCTTCATGATATTATTCATAATGAGGAATTACATGAAGCCTGTATTCATGCTTTATATTTATTTGATAAGTAATGTATGGTTGGCTTACAACATAACCACCAATATAAAGCTTGTATAGCTAAATAACATAACAAAAAAGTAAAAGTTTGAACTTTAAATATTGGTGACCTAGTCCTTAAACTAGATTATACATATGATAAAGAAGGCAAGTATTCCCAAAAATGGTGGGGTCATTACCTTGTCAAAGACATTATTGTTCCTAGTACTTATAGATTATAAATTAATGGACATATTTTTAAAGAACCCACTAATGCTCAATTTTTAAATAAATGTTTTGCTTAAATATTTACTATTCTATAAGTTATTTCTCACATAATATCATGGATAGAACCTGACCATCCTCATGAATGTCTTTTATTTTCTTAGTCCAATCTTGATGTCTCTTTTTAATTATTAATTTGTCATTTTACAAGCTATTTTCACTTATTTTATTTATCCTTTGTGACGTGTAATATAATACCTTGGATAGGACCAGACCTAATTCACAAAATACTCTTATATTTATCTTCATTTTTTCACCTATTTGGTTTCTCTTTTGTGAGTTATACTATAAGACCTTAGATAATACGAGGCCTTCCTCATAAATTTTCATTTTATAAATTCCTTTTTAAGCTAAGTGTTTTCCTTGTAAATTAAGGCAAATGTGTAACGATTATGATTTCATAATCTCAAAATTATATATGTTTCTCATGTGGTAATGACTTTAAAAAAAATATTTTGTATGTTTACCTACACTTACAGTTTATCTTATGATATAGAATCATGTTTACTTGTCATTTTATCATTCTCATATTTTCAATTTTTTTGTGATTTGAGGTAACTCAATCATTCCATATTCATTCTCATCTTCTCCCCTATTTTCATTCCACTTTAGGTACACCAAGTTTGGTGACAAGATAACATTTTTATTTAAACATGAAAGTATAAGAGCCTTAGACAATATGCACTCTAAGTTATTTTCTTTAGCTATCAAGTCTAAGTTTTCTAGTTATAGTCATTTTTAACACCCATGTTTGGAAATATAAATCCATATGGAGGAGGAATAGAAAAATCCATCAAAAAGTTAAAATCCAAATCATTTAAAAATAAAAGGCAATTATAAAAATGCATCTATAAAATCAAAAGTCAAAATCAAACTAAAAGACATGATTATCAAACACATTTCCTATTCTAGTCAAAAATCAAACTTCATAGTTGGCCTCATGATAGAGTTGAGGTCCATTGAGGTACGATGGGCTAGTAGACTAGGATAGGAGGTCTCAAAATTCTCTGTAATGCTACCTACTATCTCACACAAGTACCCAATCTTCATAGTAGATCAATGGTTATGTAAGAGGTCCTAAGAAATGAAGAACACGTTGTGGGAAGGTAAGTCTATTTTTATTTTCATACATATAGCCTTCATGAGATGATATTTATACTTCACTAGATAACCCAAGTTTGTTTAGCTAAGGCAAGTTCTCTAGATTCCTTAATGTCAAAATTCTTCTTATTTTGTAAACTTGATTTGAATGTCTTATTTTTGATAAATATTTTCTAGCTTGGTATTGTTACAGTATCTTATTCATGCATGCTAGACTCTAGGTATTTGTGTTTACCTAGTTTTGTCTTATGTGGGGTTTAGTTCATATTGGCTAGTTTAGCTTTCATATTATTTTGCCCTTCTTATATAAGCAAGTTTTCTCATTGTAATATACATGGCTTATATTCTTCTTAATGTTTCATAATATTTTTCATATCTCCTTTGAGTATAAAAAATGTTTTGTCAATTGATTTCTTTTGAGTATATGTTGAAGCATTAATGGCTATGGTAATGAGCCATTAGAGAGATCTTAGCTAAAGAGTTTTGATAACTCTTTCATGGTACTAGATCCACCCTCTAATAGCCATTACTTGGATTGTATATTTCTTTATATTATGGATCTATCATTGCTTGTTCAACTCATGAAGTTAAATCTGGGTATTTGATTGGTAGTGGATGTTTTCCCAGTGGAGAAATGTTCATGATCTATTTTGATCAAATCGAAGTTTTTTTAGTGCTAGATTGGGCTTATTATTTTTTGGGGGGGTTTATTTTTTTACCATAACCATGACACTAGCCTATACTTCCACTGCTTCACCACCTCTCCATGGCTCTTCTTATGGTTTTTGAGTGGTGTGGAAGTCCTTTTGGCTATGTGACATATTATTTTCATTTGTGTGGAGATATTTTTGTTTTGACTTGCATTCTATCTCTCAAACCATGCATGGTATTTTCTAATGTTCTTTTATTGTTTCATGGTCATTTCCTATCATCATTGGTTTTTCACATCATCTACCATATCTACATGAAGATCTATTTGGCATCATTTTTATCAGTGTGGAGTTCATTTTCTAGTCTAAATCCTTCATCTTGGCATCATCAATATGTGGTCTACATAAAGAAGATTTGTAAAGCTACATTTATGGTTTGGCATCATCTATCTAGATTTATGTGCCAAATATTCTTCTCTTTAGTGCGTTGGACTATGTATGATCTGTGTGGAGCTATATTGAGAGGTCTACATGGAGATGGGAGATCAAACATGTGCATTAGATGATAAAAGGGGCACTATAAGACTAGGTTTATTTCTACATCCACCTCTATTACAACCTCTACTTCCATCCCCCATGCTAGACCTACTACACTACTTCTTTGCCCAATTAATTCGCCCTACTATTGTAGCATTTGACTTTTTTTACTAGAATAGAATTGGCATTGTATGTGTATAATTGAAATGTTAGCAATGGATTTAGAATTTCATGTTTTTGGCATTGGCATTGAAATTGGTCGTATTTCTCACATAGAACATTGAACATGGCATTGGCATTATTATTGTATGTTTTTAATTGGAGCATTGAAAATGTGCATTTTTATTTAAACTCTTGCTATTTTTCACCAACTCCAATCATTGTTGTTCAATCTGCATTTTGAGACCTCTCCTCACAGCCTTGCCTAGTTTCCACTTGCTATTAAAATCTCCATACAATGGTAAAATAGTTGGTAAATTTGTTTCTTGAGCACAAAACTACCTATTTCTATCAATTTGTGGTTTTTACCAATTTAATAGTTGCCAAGTTAATTATTTCCTTAATTAATGTCATTTTATTGGCATTATTAAAAATAAATTTAAGAGGTATTTATTTATGAGTGGAATTTATTTTAGAGGTTGAATTATAAAAGGGCCTCGAGGTCACTTTCCTTTGGAATGAATTATTTTTTGATTTTTTTCCAAAAATAATATATTGTGATGTGAAAATCCTTGTAAAAGTCAAGATGATGAGTTATTTTTTAAATTTTGTTGGCTTTAGGAGATTCTTAGTTCCATTTCAATTCCAAAAATTAGTTGAAAGGTTAGGTCCACCTTAACTATAGTACTTTTTTTAACCTTTAGTGTAAATTTTGATTAAATAGGTCTTATTGACAGTAACATAATTGTTTAATAACTTTTGATTGGTAGCTCAAAATTGAGTACCATTTTTTGAAAAATTTCATGTTTTTTAATTTCCCATGTATTGAGCCTATTTACATTGTAAACCACACTAAAATATAAAGTGTCACATTCTAGGGGGTCTCTTTGCATTGTTTATGCTACCTTGTACTTATGATTTGTGGTGACATTTTTAGTGGCAACACATTTTACTATGTTTTAAGCATTTATTAAGGGATTATTTATTATTTTGAATGTATTTTGTCTCTTTTGTTTGTTATATATTGTAAGGTGAGGTTTGGTCTTGCAGGAGATCAGACCCCCTCATAGGCGACATAAACTTCCTTCTTGCTTCTTTTTTATTACATTGTCATCATTTGTTGCACTCACTAATGTATTTTCGATTGAGTCTAACATTTTATTCTTGAGTGTACATTGTCACTACTATGGGGTTTCATGTGTTATGATCCCTACATTTTACTTTGCACATGCACTATTTTGGATGCATTTTTGGTCGAGTTTGAGTCCTTTTGCATATGCTTTGCACATTGTTATTTTTGGATACTAATTATTTTCTAATGTGTTTACATACATTATGGCTCATTTCACCATTTTCCACACTCTTCTATCAACCCATGACATGAATTAGTACTTTGACACATTGGAAGTTATGTCATATCTCCTTGAGGCCCTTTCTTAGTGCCTCACCTTCTTCTATGGAGACACTTTTTTGCTTCCTTGTTTTTGGAGCACCTCTCTTGATAGCTTATTTGATAGGTCAATAGTATCCTTATTTGGAGATATTATAATAAATCCTAGTGTCTTCCTTGTCTCTATCTAGTGTTTTTTATGTATGTATTATATTGTACTTGCACTAATTTATAAAGTGCCATGGGGGGTTTGTTGATTCAGCCTTGTCTACCTTCATGTGATCTATTTTGGGCACCTTTTCACTTCGTCAGCCGCTTGTCTCTTCCATCACCACCATGGGCCATCATCTTTGAGATAACTTTTCTATATTTTTGGCACCATTTTTCAATAGTTTGATAGCCTCTTTTAGCATGATATAGAACTATTCTATTATATACAATGTCAACTTGTTTAGTGTTCAAGTAGTGTATTCAGACCACTCATACAGAAATTTTACCTCCTATCTATTCATTCAATAGTATGTGGGGTGTGATGTGTATTTTGCTTCTTTGGTGTTGATAATTCCTTGCACATGTAATACTAATCTTTTGTACTTTCATCACTATTGATAGTCTTCTTGATTGAAGCTATTCTGGTGAAGCTCAGTATCAGTTGTTTTTGTGATTGAGTAGTGGATTTAAACCACTCATGTAGATTGAGTTCTTTTATGACTTGTGAGTAATTGGAGTGCATAATTATTTAGCATCATATTTGGGGGGATTTTATCTAGCTCTCTCTCTTCCTTTTTTCTTTCTTTTGGGGGGAGTTTTTCCTACGAGTTTTCTCTCTTTTTCTCTACTTCATGAGACTTATATGTATTATGCATTTTTTTTAGTGTTTTTTAGATTTCTCCTTTGTACATGGATATATTATTCATGCACTTTGTTTTCTATAACCCATATGAGGATTTATTACTTGAATCCATAGCCTTCTTAGTGATTTTTATAGTGACACCAGTTTGGTATTCCCACCATGACACCAATGTGGCAGCCCCGCCATATTTGTGTTCATTTCTTACCATCTTATTGGAGGTTGTTCAAGTGATACTTTATCGGGGTCATCATTCTACCTAGTAATTTGGAGTGTAGTGTTTGTATTCAGTGATATTATATTAAATACTATTCTTACTTTCACTTGGCAGTTACAGTGACTTGACATCCATAGACTCTGGCATGATGGATTGGCATCCATAGGGACACATGACTTCACACTACATCCTCTATAGTTATCTCCTAGCTTCACTTGATGGGGGTGTTAGATTATCTTACTCATGCTTGATAGGCTCTAGATATTTATGTTTACCTAGTTTTGTCTTATGTTGGCTTTAGTCCTACATTGACTAGTTTAGATTTCATATTGTTTTATCCTGCCTATATAAGCAAGTGCTCTCATTGTAATATACATGTTTTATATGATTTTTAATGTTTCATAATCTTTTGAATATCTCATTTGAGTATAATAATTTTTTTATCAATTTATTTATTATGAGTATATGTTGAAGCATCAATGGATATGGTAATGAGCCATTAGAGAGATCTTGGCTGAAGAGTTTTGATAACTCTTTCAGGCATTGCTTACATCATCTCCACCACCTATTTCATATCCCCCCTTGACAATCAAGTTTGTTTTTAAACTTATTTTCTAACTTTTTTATTCCCTCTTCTTCATCTCTTTTTAGACTTGCTCATAATAATTTTATTTTGGTTTAAATCTATCTTATGAATAAAAGTTGTATTTTTGAGAGACTGTATTAATTCCTTACATCATTGCCTTATTCTTCTCGTATTTCCTTGGTTTTATTTAAAATCATAAGTTTGTTTGTCACTCTTTTTTGAAAATAAATTTATTTCAATTTTTATTTTCAATTTTTCTATTATTGAGTGAGTTTGGATTATTACTTCTCATTTATCAATATTGTTTTACTTTATGCTCATTTTCCATCTTTTTTTAAGTATGGTTTGTTAATTATTTTAAATCGATGTTGGATATATTATTTTAGTTATATATATCATTAGTTTGATTTATTTGTTACTTTTTTTTACTTGAGGTACATTTATTTGGGTTTTTCAGTCATTTAGTAGCTTTGGCTTTTTGGTTACCCAATTTACTCTCATTTTATTCATGTTTCCTTGGTATTTTGGTTCTAACTTAGCATTTATCACCCTAACTTATCAATTTTATAAGTGAATTATTCACTTATGCAAATTTCATCTATTTTGATTTCTCTATGATTATTTTTTTTGCTCTTTAGCCTTGTATCCTTAGGGTTTGTCCAAAGCAGTTAATGTTCCCTTTATGATCAAGACTACAAATATAATAGACAATCATTTGATGATAAAGGTAAATCAAGGTATGTATATGATACTTTCAATTATTATCTACTGTTATTTATATTTTGCAATTTCAATTTATGTTTTTTTACTCCAATTTATTAGCCCAGCATTGTGTGTTGTTATGTTATTTCTTGAATCACTATCCCATGTTACAAATGAATGACACATGATGAACTTCAAATGGGGCATATGTATACACATGATATTTTTAAAAATTTATCATTAATTGATGCTTTTTCTCTTACATGAACCTGTTGAGTCTCAATCTCTCTGAGTACATGCATTAAAGGGTGCACTGGGAAAGGAGTTGGTAGACCTTTGCTACTTTGGAGGATTGTTGGTCCCTATATCATTACTTAATTCCACTACAAGCTAATTTTATCCAAATTACTAAGAAATTAAAATCTATTTATACATTCCCCTAATAAATCCACTCTTCAAAATAGCCCCTAAGTGACACCCCTTTTCTTCATTTTCTTATTACATCAGCCCAATCGACCTTATTAGGAATTTAGTGCATGTTATAAAACTTCATCAACCCAATTGACCTAAATTGAGGCCTAAAGGCTCTATTTCCTACCAAACAAGGTCAACTTGACCAGCCTTGTGGGATACATTCTCAAGAGGGTTTAGGGTCAATCCTTGGCTATAAATACCCCCTTCACTTCATTTTTAAATAAAAGATATTTCATGTATAGATCATTATAGCTCACAAATCTGCTTATACCATCATTTTAAGATTTTATTGCTTAGGGTTTTGCCTTGGAGCAATAACATTCATCTTGTGAAGGTCTTGGATGCATAGGAGAAGTCTTGTAGCTTAAATTTGACATATCCTTGTGATCCTTACAAACCACAACATCTTGCAAATCACCATTAGCCAAGGGAGAGATTGAGGCATGACAAGTTCACTCCAATAAGGTAAGTATTCATAGATGTTAATTTTGATAATTAAATATTTCATAATTAATGGATTAAATTGTATCTCTCATTGTTTAGTTTACTTATATATTGATATAATTATATTTGTTTTTTATTATCTTCCCCCTTTGTGACACAAGCTTTGGTGAGTACTAGATTAACTTGCATGTTCATTTAGTATATTAGCTTGTATGTTCATTTAGTATATTATCTTATTTCCTTTCATTACATTATAAGACCTATCCAAGGTTATTGCATAATGTCATTTGACTAAAATCCTTGGAGACCTCTCCTTTGGTAGTGTATTAAGATATCCCTTAGTTAGGTTTTCTAGATTCATAATTGGTCATGACCCCAATATAACAAAGTATTACTAGAAAATTGTTAGTTTATTACCTTATCTATTCTTGGATATTACTGAGTAGGATAATTTATAGACTTATTTTAGTTTGCTTTCATACAGTAACCATATCTGAATAAAACTATATGGTAAAAATTTATGATATAGATCAGGGCATCCCTAATCAAACATGTAACACAATATCACACATAAATCCAAGGACCACATGTATAAGAGACATGTGTATACATCCAATTTTTGACACCATTTGTGTTGAAATTGTCAATCTTACTCGAATTGCCCTCAAATGCACATTTTAGGTCAAAATCCATAAAACACCCTAAATGGTTCAAACTTATCATTTACAATTGTTGATTAGGTAAAATTATCCCTAAATGGGGTAATGCATTTTATGGTCCAGCTAACTTTTATCAGATCATTTCAAATCAAAATGTCAATTTTACACTTGGGTGCTCTAGATTGTTCTTCTCTGTCAAATCTCTTACATGAGACTTGTGCCCTTATTATTTGGTGTTAGCAACATCCTAAATGGGATAAAATATTCAATACATATAGCATCACCTTCTAATTCTTCCCAATTCAAATTATGACCCAATAATATGACTTTCTAACCATTTTGATTAATTGAGGGCTAATTTCTAAATAATTGCACAAATGTTGATTAACCTTGCTTAAGGCTAATTGATTCAAATCAAGATCTTAAGTGGATTTTTTATGAGAGTTGTTGAATATTTCTTTTTGTAAATTTATTTTTATTAACTACATCACCTAATGACATCATCATATGGGGTGGCATCCATAAGCCACAAATGCATAAAATATCAAGATTATGGGTCTCTCATGCCTCATTAAGACCCTTCATGCCTCTTAAATGCCCCTCTATCCCAAATATTTATGAGATATATTTAAGGATTTAATTATATAATTAAATTAATTCATGGCCACACATCTCAATTTTGAGATGGACAATCATGGTTGATCCTGATTAATCTCAAAAATCTACAAATAGAGAGGCCATGAACATCATTTTTTAAGCTTGATTTATGGAAAGTTATAATGCTAAATTATCTCCACAATCCTTTGCATTTGATCATTTATTTTATTTGTAAACTTCATTGATAGGCTAGTTTAGTGATTCCAAATCATGAGCCTAGGTTTTACAAGGATTTCTTTAGACATTGGAGGAGTTGGCCACCATTGTTGTTAAAGATAAGAGCTCTTAATCAAGGGAGAACATGTTTTTGAGCCGCATTTATATGGTGAATCCATTTGGGAAGGTAATATGGTATTGATTTCTTTCAAATATTTCTTACTATTACTTGAAATTCTTGCATGAATAGATAGGCTTAATTCAGTTCACTCTTATGCATTTTTCCTTCAATTTATTGGACTAATGTTTGAATAATCATGTTATGTAATCCTCTCTACATTTTGGCATTACTGGTGGGACCGTACCCCACAAATTTGGTCACAAATATCTTTCAAGCAACTTACTAACCATGTTTATATATAATCTTGGAATGAGGGAGCTAAAAGAATGAAATTTTAGATTAAAAATCTATTTTTTTGTAAATTGTGTTTTTACTCTTGAGTGTCAAGATTTTGTTCTCTATTACAATATCATTGTTAACACAGTATAAATTTTAAAATGAAATTTTTGTTTGATAAATAGTGATTTTGTAGACCAAAGCAGTGATTTTATTGCCCAAAAAAGTGATATTATTTGCCAAAGTGGTGATTTTGCAAAGTAGCAATATCAACATTCTGGGTAGTCATATTGTGAATTTGCACAGCAATTTTGTCAAAAAAATAATGATATTATTTTTTTGTATGTTTTTAATCTGGTAATAGTGATTTTATTTTATAACAGTGATATTGTTAGAATTGGTAGTGAATTCATAGGTAAATAGTGATATTGTGTTTTCTATTTGATCTAACCTGAAATAGCGATATTATTGTCTAAAATTATGATTTTGTAGGGAAAAAATGATATTGACTATGTAACAGTGATTTCAAAATAGAGCGCTTGTTTTGAGAAGTTGATTCACTCAGTTGTAAATTATATTCAAAGCTAAAGAACATACTGACTTTTTCATTGTAGGACCAAACTTGGAATTTGTTAAAACATGTTTTTTAAACCTTTTTTGAAATTTTAAAATGGATTAGGAATCTTGTTTTGGTGTTTAATGAAAAATTTAGATGCTTAGGTGAATGTTTTGACAAATTATGTTTTCAAAGTTACAACTTAAGACCAAGAGATCAAAAGAACACTGCCTAATCTTTCATTTGGTGCTTAAAATTGAACTCACTTATTAAATTTTGTCTTCAATAGTTGTTTAAACTTCAAATTTGATTGATAAAAAGAGGGATGTTGCATGTATGCTCTTCCATCCATCCCTTTTAGGGAACTTTTGGAATCAAAAGTGCCTTTCTTATATTACAAACATGCCTAGTTTAAGGCATAGAAAGAATGTCATTTAAAGCACTCCCCAAAAACACGTAATAGTATTGGGTGACTTTGAGATGACTCTAAAGTCTTTTTATTATGTTTTGTATTTTATTGCATCTTGACTTGCAAGGGGGACTTCACTGCCTCCTACAAGTTCTATAGGGAAGCTTTGACCCAAGGTTTCATCTTTTAGCACTAACTTCAACCATTCCCACTAGGATCAAAGGTTTGAGTGGTTAAACTACCTTCTAGTATTGAAGTTACACATGGGATGTATCTGCACTTTAGACATTGTACTACACTGAGCAAGTGATGGATGTGGTGGTTGTAAAAAGTACAAGACCTTTTTATAACAAGCCAAGTGTCATGGACACCTAATATAAGTGTGTTTCTTTTACAACATGATGTGAAAGTCATTATGCAATTGATCCATCTAAATGTTCAAAAACTTGTAGATCTTAGACAAATCCCCACTTGTCGTGAAAGTTTTGTTAGTGTAAGGTGCACCTCAAGGTCCATGTTATCGTATTTTCATTTGAGAGAAGGTGGGGTGTAAAAACCCTACTATATAATGCACATTTACTTTTAGATGAACATTTAAAATCCTCTCAAATGACGTATATAGATGGACTCCAAATATATCATGCAACCTTGTCAATTTAGACCTAAGATGATTTTTTTTTCATTAGCTTACTTGGTCTTGATTTGTATCTAGAACTTCCTTTTAACTCAAACAAATTTAACTAAAACACATTGTCCTCAAAATTCTTGAGCAAGGGAGGTGTTACGCTGTCCAATTGGAAAAAAATCATTTTCCTTATTCAACTTGTTATCAAAAATTTATGTCATGTCACCCACTTTGGCATAGTTATGCTACCCAATTGAGTCTAGATCATTTATCCAATTTTTTTAAGTCCCTCATTTATAATTCACATTCAAAATTGAACCTTTCTAAGTTTTAATGGTTGGTGTGTTAAATTGGGTTCGCCATTTGCACACTAAACTTTTTCTAACTTGGGTTTAATTTTCCATTTGGATTGAGGGTTATTTATTAGACTTAAAATCATATTATCATCCTTGTGAACTCAAGTCATCTTGCGTATCACTCATGTTTCGAGTCCTAGAACATATTTTATCCTACTAGAACCATGTGGTGATGTTGTGTTACCCATTTGGTCCTATCTTTGTACTTAGTTATTCATGTTTACATCTTGAGTTTGTTAGTTCATATTATCTTCTTCGTAATCTGGAAAGCTTTCCTCTAATTTTCTAGGGTCAACTTGTCAAAGTTGAAACTAGCTTTTATGGCACAGGTGAATCTTAAAGATTTAGGCTTTGGTGTACTATTTTTCACCTTGGATCTTTGAATTACCTTACCCTCTTCCAATCTATATGATTTCAACTTTACCAAAAGTTGAGTAAATTCATGAACCAAATATTATTATTGTGTGGTTCCAAGCCACCCTCATTTATAGTCTCTTTGGTACCTTAGTTATTTGTTTGAAGAGAACCAAACCATACTTTGTTTGAACATTTGAAAAACATTGATCTAAATTTAATCAAACATAGAGAACAACTCTTTTTAGACATGACTCATAGGTTCACTCATAGTGGGGCCTCTTATGGCCTTAGTTATGAGGATGAGAGATTTTATGATGGTCAATATAACCCCATTGTTTTTTATGACATCCCTAAAATAGTAGGATTTGAAGATGATTACAATGAATATCAACCCCAAGAAGATCAAGATGAAGTACTTCTTAGGTTGATATAATCATGTGCTAGACTACCTTCAAACTTTCCTACAGAATAATTTCATACCTTAGTTAGAGAAAGAGAACAAAAAAATCAAGATCAAGCTTTTCCACAAATAGACATACCTTCTTCTTATAACAAAGGAAAAGAAATACAAACAAAATCAAAACCCACAAATCTATATCTTCTAGTTAAGATCAAGATAATAAGTCAATGATATGTAGATCAACTTGTTGTAGACTTAACTGACTCATTAGTTACCACTTTAATTCATAATGATGCTTTTAAATAATAAGGAAATGTGGTTAAAATTATTCAATAAACATTTGATGAGAACATAACCATAATGAATCAATTTAACCTAAATAAATAGTTAAAGTCATAAGAGATCTTAAAAAATGTTTTATTTGGCACAGAGCATACGTTATTCAATCATCAAGAACCTCTTGTTACTTTACAAAATCAAAGACCCAAACATTTATTTTGAATTGAGGAAATCCCTCAAGACAATTTGGCTAGTTCTTTTCAACCAATGCAGAAATTGGTAAACAAACATAGAACTTCCCAAAATCAACAAAGTACTAAATAGATGAATTCAGGGAATATTTTACAATCCAAGAATCAATGGCCTATTTTCTCAACTCAAGGAGCAAATCAGAACCAAGGTGAAGATCAAAAGGTATATATTCCCTATAGATCCACACAAAATTAGGGGCACATTCCACCCTAATAGCAACAAAATCAGGGGCACATTCAACCCCAATAGCAACAAAATCAGGGGCAAATTCTACCCCAATAGCAACAAAATCAGGGACACATTCTACCCCAACAACAATAAAATTAGGGGTACATTCCACCCCAATAGCATCTTATCCAATCCACAAATACACCAAACATGCAAGAGTGGAATTCTATGAAGGAAATTGTTCAAAGATTGGAGATGAATAATAGAGTTAAAAAGTAAAAATTCAATTAGATATGTCCATATCTATTTGAATTATCTACTCTCTAAAACCCCTTTCCACCTCATTTTGAGGCACCCAAATTTGACAAGTACAAAGGAAAGGGAGATCCACATGAGCATATACAGGCAGTCTTTATCTTATGTCAAGAGGTTGCTTATAGTAGCAAGTACCTACTTCAAATATTTCCATGAAGTTTAACAGGATAGGGTTTAGATTGGCTACTTAAACTACCCAAGGGATCAGTTGTAGATTTGAATTACTTATCAAAAAGGTTCATTAACTATTTCTCATATAACATATAACATGAATTGACCATTTTTTACTTGTGCAAAGCCAAACAGTGTGATGGTGGAAGTTTTGTCGCATATCTACAAAGGTGGAGAGCATTGGCGGGCCACTTTCAACATAACTTGCTAGACAAATAGTTGACTGATATATTTACATAGAGCTTGCATCCTAAAGTCATGCATAATCTATGGTTAGCTTATACTAACTCATTTTAATAAATTATTGACAAAGGAGTACAGATTGATAAGGCTCTTATTGTTAAAGGCCTTGTCAATATTTTTGTGTAGGGTCAAACATCTAATTAGACTCAATCACCAATTCAAACAGTTGCACAAGATAAGTCTAAAGGATTTAACAAAAATAAGAACATGGTTGGAAATGGGGTGACTAAAATAAGACATGTACAAATGGTGTAGGCTATGCCTCCCCCAAATGTACAATTAACTCCCCCAAATCCACCACCTACTTTATAGAGACAACCTCCATGAAGGACATTTCATAACAATTTTAGAGTCTTTAGCAAGTTAGGAGAACCAATTGAAAAATTATTACAAAATATCATCACTACTAATTTGATTGTATGTCTAGTACCAAGGCTATTTCTTCAAGATCAACCAAAACTAGAGTTGTCTAAAGAGGACGAATGATGCAACTTCTATCATGTTATTGGTCATGGTGTGTATCATTGTGTCTAATTACGACACATTATTAAATAATTTATTGAAAATGGTGAATTGTAAATTAAGTTGGCCCCTAATTGGGATACAAATTAGGCTATGGTAATTTATAAGAACCCATTTCCTTGATATAATCCACCACCACCAAGAAATAATCAAATTCAAGGTCAGAATCAAGGATAGAGGTAGAATCAGAACCAACATCAAGGTCAAAATCATAATGAGCATAATTAGGATCATAATGCCCATACTAACAATGTGTCTTATAACAACATGCCATATGACTATAACAATATTGTGGGGTACATTTTTATTTCCCACATTGCCACTATTACTATGAAACCATGTGGACAATCTCATGCTCCTCATAGCACAAAACCCATCATTATAGGGTCAATACCCTCTGCCCCTAGTAATACCATATTGAACTCGCATAATCATGTTATGACTCCATTTACACAGGTTACTAGTTCTTAATAGCAACACCCTTCTTCTAATTATAAAGACTCCTTGTTGACTCAAAACTATAGCAATACAACTATATGCTCATGAGTCATCATCCAAGGCCCTTTGCCTTCCTCTTCTAATTATAAAGACTCCTTTCCACCTCTAGGTTGTGCAATCACAATTAATTGACCATGAGTCACCATCTAGGGCCCTTCACCCACTTCTTCCATGAAACCCAATGAGAACATTATGCCAATGGTTTTGAAGCTGAATATTATGCCAACAAAGACTAAACTAGCTCAATCCACAATCAAAAAGCCTTATAGTCGAGTAGACCAATTGTATAAAACCCCTGCATAGATTTCCATATTAGAACTCTTGCAAACGTCTGATGTCCATAGAACTATTATGAATAACCTTTTAAAATAATTAACCGTGCCTAATGATATACACCCTGATCAGTTTCAAAACCTACTTGGACATTTATCTTCATTTAGGCAAATCATATTTGACCAAAAAGACATGTCCACTCTTGGCCCAAACCAAAATAACCCACTATACATAGATATAATCATTATAGATCATAAAATCAAGTGGGTTCTTATAGATAATGGTTTAGGTCTGAACATCATATCTCTTAAATTGGCATGATGATTGGGCTATATGGATAAAGACATTCAGCTAGAAACTATTACAATCAAGGCTTATGATAACACTGAGGAGTCTTCTGGTATAATTTGGATGTCAGTCATGGTTGGGTCTATTTCTCATCACACATTATTCCATATTTTAGATATTAATATTCCTTATAACATACTTCTTGGTTGTCCTTAGATCTATTGAAGTATAGTTAGTACCATCCACTCTTCACCATTGCCTTAAGTTTCCCCATGATGGCATTGAGGTTACTATTCTTATTGATCAGTAGCCATGTCAATATTGCAAACATCTTGAAGCTAAATTATATAATTATAACTATTACCTAGGTTCTAAATTCATTAAAAAGAATAACAAATCCATCATCTCCCATCCATCTCCATATAATTAAATCAACCCTAATGATCTAGCTTCCACTTTGACTGATCCATTTCTTACATCTCTTATAAAATAGGTTATTATTAAAGACATGGGTATTTCCACATATCATCTAAAGGACATCTTCCATATTGCAAAATTACCTAAATCCCATAGATCATTTAGAAAGCCTAAACCTTCTAAGACTCCTAATGGACCCAACTAGATTTAGAATCCAAAGAAGAAATAGTAAAAACCACCTATGGTTTTTGTACCTATAAACATGCCAAAGCAAGATTGAGAGGCTTTTATCAAGGTAGATTGGTTATATTTTGAAGGCCTTCCTAATTACTTTTATAATCCAAAGTATCCTATCTCTAACTTGATAATGGATCATCTTTACTATATAAGGAAAGGCCTTGGCCCACAAGCACAAGGAATCTTAGAACCCTTATCAATTGTATTTGTCAATTAGAATCATGGTCTTAGATTTAAACCACCAAATGATGACCTCATGACTTTTGATAGTGACTCTTCCAAAGTGACTAGTGATGAGACTCCTAACAGTGACATAACATCCCATTATAGCCTTTTTGATGAACTTGTTAACTTGGATTTATTTGATTCAAATGCCATATTAACCATTATGCCTATTAGAGCTTTTCATCCTGAAGAAAGAACCCATCCTAGTGGTGCTTCCTTTTCTAAAGTAGGACATTATATCTTTACCATTAGAGCTTCCCATCCCAAAGTAAACCCTCATTATTCCTTATGCCTTTGCCATCCTAAACTCATATATTGGGACCAATAAAATTTGGTCATATGCCTCAATGAGTTTTAAAATGAAGAATCAATTGCAGAATACATGGGCCAATGACATGGATTACCCATTGATGATCACAAATAGGGCTTTGATTTTTCATTAGATCATTTTGCCTACTTTTGAGAGTAGGTAAATTTTATTGGTCATAATAAAGAAAAAACATCGATATCTTTAAGTGAAAACCTCTTTGAGGCACTCATTGATTAGGGAAAAAGTAAAGAAAAAGATAAGCCTTTGAATGAAAACCTTTCAAGCACTCTTAGGGGGAAAGTTTTCTCATCCCCTCAGGACATAGAAGGTCCATCTAGCCCAATTTCCATAGCTAGTAAAAGCATCTCTTCATAACAACATCAAATGTTTGAGCATCTTACTCTTGAGTTTCTAAAGGTTTTTTATACTTGGCCTTTACCTGAGGTGGCAGATTTTGATTCTTCATACTATTTGGATCTTTGGGAGGAATAACAAGAAGATGTGGCAAAAGAAGATAATCATGTCATACCTTACCTAAAATTCTATAAGATGGATCCACATTCCTTGTGGAAAACATGATAGAAGTAAACTTGGGAACTTATGAGGATCCCAAAATTGTTTATCTTAGAGCTTCCCTTACTAAAGTAGAATGTGAGCATATTATATCCATTTTTAAGGATTATATAGACATCTTTGCATGGGCATACTCTAACATGCTAGGCTTGGACCCTAATTTGGTTGTGCATCACCTTCTTGTCCACCTTGATGTCAAACTAGTTAATCAAAAACTAAAAAAGATGCATCCACACATCACCCTATTAGTTAAGGCCAAACTGGAAAAGTTGTTAGGAGCTAATTTTATTAGACCACTAGATTATTTTGAATGGGTTTCCAACATAATCCCAATGAGTAAAAATACCTCAGGTATATGTCTTTATACTAATTTTTGAGATATCAACAAAGCATGCCCCAAAGATGATTTTACTCTGCCCAACATTGACATGATCATCGACTCAATTGCTAGGTATGAGATGTCCTTAATGGATAGATTTTTTGGTTACAATCATATCAAGATATCCCCTAAAGACTAGCACAAGACTACGTTCACTACTCTATGGGGGATATTTTGTTACTAAGTCATGTCATTTGGCTTAAAGAACATTGGAGCAACATATCAATTTGTAATGACTATCATCTTTCATGACATGATGCATGACATTACAGAAGACAATGTCGATGATATACTAAAATCACAAATAAGAGCTAGACATCCTAATGTTCTATGAATAATCTTTGAGAGGCTTCATGAATATAAGGTCTACTTGAATCTTAATAAATATGTCTTCAAATCCACATTAGGGAAATTGATAGGGTTCATTGTATCACAATAAGGAATTAGATTCAACCCTAAAAAATTTAACACTATTATGGAAATGCCTCCACCAAACAATCTTAAATAGTTATGAAGCCTACAAGGAAAGATCTATTCTATACGTAAGTTCATTGCTTAATTGGCAGATAAGTGCCACCTATTTACTCATCTTTTGAATAAAGGGGTAACATTTCAATGGGATGTAGAGTGTCAAATATCATCTGCAAAGCTTAAGACATACTTGGCCAATCCACCAGTCTTAAGACTGCCAACATAGGGAAAGTCGTTACTTCTTTATATATCAGCCATAAAACATGCACTAAGGGCACTTTTGGCCCAAAATGATGATCATGGTAAGGAACATGTTGTTTATTATTTAATCTACACATTGGTGGCTTATGAACATAATTATACACCTATTGAGAAGGCATGTTTAGCTATGGTGTTCACCACTAAAAAATTGTGACATTATATGCTAAATAACAAAACTATTGTCATCACTAAGGTGGACCCTCTCAAGTTCCTCGTCTAAAGTAGCTCTTCAAGGACTCATGGCTAAATGGGTTATGTTCCTAAGTGAGTTTTATATTGAGTACTAGAATCAATATGAAATCTAAGGGCAAGTAATTGTTGACCAACTTATAGAAGCTCCTATTAAGGATACTCAACCTCTCAAGTTTGACTTTCTAGATGATTTTATCATGATGATAAAACAAGTACCATAGGAACTTGAATAGTGGATGCTCTGTTTTGATGGATCTTTCACATCCCATGGATCTAAAATTGGCATATTGTTGATCACACCATATGGGGATTTAATTCCCAAAGCATTCCATATACAATTTCATTGTACAAAAAATACAACCAAGTATGAGGCATTTATTACAGGTCTCTACCTTAATATACAGTGGGATATTCAAAGCTTAAAGGTCTATGGATATTCATATTTAATCATCAATCAGACCACTAATCAGTATCAAATAAGATATGACAAGATTATTCCTTACAAATAAATTGTCTATAACCTCAAAACACATTTTAAATCTCTACAATTTGAACAAGTTCCAAAAGTAAACAATAGATCCACTGATGCAATGGTGATGATTAGTTCCATGATTCAAATGGATGGTAGTGCTAAAGAGTATCAGTTCCTGATTGAAAATATTATTTAGCCTACACATATTATAATAGATTCAAAGAGGGTATGTGCCATTGTTAGTCCTAATCCCCTACTTGAGCTACCATGGTACCAAGATTTTTATGACTATTTCCATAGTTATGTCCTTCCCACCAACCTTTCAAATAACTAATAAAAACTATTCCTTCATCACTTAACATGTTATACTCTCCTTGGAAACATGCTTTATCATAAAGGATATGATGGAATGCTTCTTCATTAAAAATCTTTAGGAGAATCCAAGTTGGCACTAAAGGAAGCTCATGAAAGAATGTGTGGAGCCCACACCAATGGTGTAGTCCTATTAAAGAAGCTCCGAAGAACATGTTATTATTTGCCAAAAATGGATACTAATGCTTGAAACTATGTGAAGAAGTTAGTTCCTTATCATCAGCATGACAACTTGATATATGGACCTTCTTTACCACTATAGCTGATCACAAAACCATGGCCATTCTCAACATGGGGTCTTGATCTCATCGAGAAAATTAACCCAACATCTTCAGATGGACATAAGCACATTTTGACTACAACCAAGTACTTTACCAAGTGGATTGAGGCCATTCTTCTCATTTATGTTACTGAGAAGTAGATAGCCAAATACATTCATTACTATATCATCTATTGATATGGCATCCCATCCTGTATTATATCCGATAATGGTGGATCTTTTGTGAACCAAGATGTGAAATATCTTTGTGAAAAACTCAATATTAATCATAAGAAATCAACTCCATATAACCCATAAGGTAATGGATAAGCTGAGGCACTAAAAAAAACCATTATAGCCATCTTAAAGAAGATTGTCAATGGCATTGGTCGTAATTGGCACTTGTAACTCTTTCCTGCCCTTTGGGCTTATAGAACCAATCATTGAACCCCAACTAGAGCCACTCCATACTCTCTTATTTTTGGCACTAAAGCTAATATCTTGGTCAAGATTGAGATACCATCATTATGAATATCACTAGATCACATTGAAGATGATGAAGTCTATAGAGCCTCATAGCTACAAGAATTCTAACTTTTTGATGGTAGGCATTTGGTTACCCTAGAAAAATTTTAGGCCTACCACAATAGATTAAAGAGAAGCTACAACAATCACATTCTCCCTTGAGAGTTTGAGATTGATGACTTGGTTTTGAAAGAGAACCAAATGAACATGAATGTTGAATGCAAAAACAAAGGTAATTTTCAACCTAATTGGTTGGGACCATATGTTGTCATGACAAACTATGGATTAGGGGCATATCAACTAGCTAAACCTAATGGTGAATAACTTTTAGATCCTATGAACATCATACACCTTAAGAGGTTCTATGCATGAATAGTTTTGAACCATTGTCTATAAGACCCCTAATTTGGGGGAAACTTGTGTTGAAGTAATTTTATCCCACCATTTTATCCTACCCTGAACACATTTTATACTACCCTAGTCCACTCTTCATGACTCTTGATAGTGAAGGCTTTGGAATTATTGGCACTCTGAATACATTTCATCCTATCTTAGATTATTCTCCTTGAGAACCATATTCTTTTTTTATGTATTGGGCATGTTGTAAGATTAAACACTTTTTATCCCTCCAATAATTATGATCCTAATTATGTATGATGAACATTATGACCATCTTTAGCACCAGTTATATAAAGCAGTTCAGCTAGGATAGAATTTTATAACTTTTTCTATAGATAAGTAAACAAGAACATCTTCTCAGTTTAGGACCTTTGACATATTGTTATAGATAAGTGAACACAGATAATTCTACAAAGTTATGTTACACACTATTCTATATTACATTTTCTACTCTTTGTAAACATTTGTTGTCACTATTAGATCCTCGCTCTCACCAATTTATGAGCATGGGCTGTTGTAGCTAGATTAGCTATTTTATTGGAACCTTTACTCTTGGATGTGCATATCCTTGACTAGATGGTTCCACCTTGTGTATATTTTATCCCAAAAATACCAAAAACATCAAAACACACTCCAAAAAAGAAAAAAAACATTGTCTCACAGTTTTGTACATTCTTGTCCCACCATGTTATGCTCTTGCCATTTTACAAGCAAAGAAACACCAGTTCATCTTGTCCCACTTGCCATTTTAAAAGATCATTCTTTCTAATCCCATCAACTTGTTGTTTGTAAGACTATTCTCATTTGTTTATCATATCTTCTATTTCTTCTATAACATCAATCATACTAGTCTGATCATCATTTTTCTTCTATCTCATTTCTTGGGAGAACTTCATTTGGCCTAAATTTCATGTTGAAACATGCATCCATGGAACTATGTACGAAGCATCCACTTGTCTTGTATATCTAGCATCAATTTGGCCAACCCCTTCCTTTTCTTCTCTTCCCCCATTTCTTCTATCATTATTCATTTTAATTAAGGAACAATTATTGTGTCATTGTTCTTTGTTATGTTGTGGTGGAAACTAACGCCTCTACTGCACATGTGTGAACATTTGTCTTTATACCATACTAACTTGGATTTTATTTATGTGTATTTATTTAAGTTTTCTTAGTGTTTTTTTGTGATTTCACACTTCTCCTTTTATTTCTTCTCCTTTTCTCTTTTTATTACTTCTTGTCTCATCTTGGTCTTCACTCTCCCTATATGTTTTTGCTTATCTATTTTGTGTTTCAGAACATCTTGATGATTCACATGGATCTTGATTATATGTTATTAAATTGTTCTTGGACCATTTTGTTTCTTTGATTGTTGTTGGTGTCTTATTTTTCTATTTGATTTTGCTTTTCTCCTTTATGTTCAAGAATGTCTTGATGGTCCACATGGATCTTGATTATTTATATCTTGGTTTCATGTCATTAAGATGTTCTTAATTTTTATTTTTAAACATTTTTTGTTCCTATTTAAGTCTTGATTGATCATATTTTCATTTCAAGTTAGGTTCATTTATGTTTATCTTTTTTTTTATCTTTGCTATTTTTTTTAAATGTAAATAGTTATAACTCTAATTTTGGTCATTATTTTACCATTATCCTTAGTTATAGGTATTCACATTTGAACTGGCTCAACACAATTGGAATATTATGTCATGTTAAGTTATTTTTACTTATGATGCCTAATTTATTTTCTATAGCAAGCACTTTGTGCTCAAGTTTCAAAGTCTTAACGTCAACATCACTCTAATGAACAGTTCTCAAAAATACTTTATATAATCTAGGCTCATAATATGAAAATAGGCATCTAGGTATCATGTATTTTACCACTTGACTCTATGGTTAAATGTGCATCTCTTTACATACATTTTGAGTCTAATCAATTCTTAGTTTTTTTCATCATTCCTCATTCTATTCTCTCCCAAACTTGGGTGAACTACACTGGCCTGAAGTTCATGTTAGAACATGAGTCCATGAAACTATGTAGGTAGCATCCACTTGTCTTATATATCTAGAGTCAACTCAACCATCTCCATTCTTATTTTCATCTCTCTCATCACTTTGTATTCTCGTATGTTGGGTTTATATGGCTTTCTAAGCCATTACACTTTCACATGTATATTTTTATCTGCTCACTCTTACCTATCTTTTAGGTTATATTATTGATTTATTTTGCTTACCAATTACCCATGTTGAACAACAACATTTGAACAATGTAAAAATAAAATTATCCCTATAGAGGAAAACCATTGTTTATTCTTTATCAGTGATCAAAATTCACCCTACTGGGGCAAAACTATCTTATCATGATCAAATTTGCTATATTGGGGCACTTCTTATTATCTTCTCTTTAGAGGACCCATTATAGTGGTGCTTCCCTTCCTAAAGTGGAATGTTATCTTTTCCTCTGATTCCAATCTCTCCACACTACTGCCCATGATGGTAATATTTAGTGTATAACTTGTCTCGGGATTGATCAATGTCATAAGTGTGTAGTTTGTACTCTCAAATTGGGTACATTTAAAGTGTGTCTCTTACATTTATGGATTATATATTTCCCATTCACCCCATCTCTAGGGCCTATTATATCTCTAATTATATTTTTATCATTGATGGTAATCACAAATGCAAGCATTATCTTGTTTAGATGTGATCTATTCTATGAATTGATTTCTCACTTTCTCTCTCTTTTTGAGAGTCCATCCTTCTCTTCCATCCTAGTATCTCATCTTGAGGGGGCATCCTAGGTCTATTTCAATTTATTCTCGATAACTATTTTCTTTAAAAATATGTCACTTCACCTGAATATCTCACTATGCTTTCTCAAATAGGGGAAAATAAAGACATCTAATTCCTGACACCATTTGTGTTAAAATTATCAATTTTACTTAAATACACATTTTAGGTCAAAATCCATAAAACACCCTAAATGGTTCAAACTTGTCATTTACAAGTGTCGATTTAGGTCAAAGTATCCCTAAATGGAGCAATGTATTTTATGGGCCAGCTTACTTTGATCAGATTATTTTGAGTCAAAATGCTAATTTTGCACTTAAATGCTTTGGATTGCTCTTCTCTATCAAATCTATTGCACAAGACATGTGCCCTTGTTATTTGGTGTTGGAAACATCCTAAATGGGATAACAAATTCATACATCTAACATCACCTTCCAATTATTCTTGAGTCAAATTATGATCCAATAATATGACTTTCTAACCATTTTGATTAATTGAGGGCCAATTTCCAAATAATTGCACAAATGTTGAGTAACCTTGTTTAAGGCTAATTGATCCAAATCAAGAGCTTAAGTGGATTTTTCATAAGATTTGTTGAATATTTCATTTTTTAACTTAATTTTTATTAACTGCATCACCTAATAACATCATCTTATGAGGTGGCATCCATAAGCCATAAATGAATAAAATATCAAGATTATGGGTCTCCCATGCCTCATTAAAACCCTCCATGCCTCTTAAATTCCCATCTATACCAAATATTTATGAGGAATATTTATGGATTTAATTATATAATTGGTTTAATTCATGGCCACACATCTCAATCTTGAGATGGATGGTCATGGTTGATCCTGATCAATCTCAAAAATCTATAAATAGAGAGGTCATGAACATAATTTTAAAGTTTGATTTGTGCAAAGTCATAATGCTAAATTATCTCAATAATCCTTTGCATTTGATCATTGATTTTATTTTCAAGCTTCATTTATAGGCTAGTTTAGTGATTTCAAATCATGATCCTAGGTTTTACAAGGAGTTTTTAAGACATTGGAGGAGTTGGCCACCATTGTTGTTGAAGACAAGCTCTTGATAAAGGGAGAACATGTTTTTGAGCCACATTTTTATGGTGAATCTATTTGGTAAGGTAATATGGTATTGTTTTCTTTCAAGTGTTTCTTACTATTACTTGCAATTCTTACATGAATAGATAGGCTTAATTTAGCTTACTCTTATGCATTTTTCCCTTGATTTATTGGACTAATGTTTGACTAATCATGTTATGTAATCATCTTTACAACATGAACATTTTGTAATAAAAAGGCTAAGATTCACACACAAAGGACATAAAAATATTGTAAAGGGGACATAAAGATGTCACACACATGAGGCCAAGTAAACAAACTCAATAATTAAACAATGTATAGTCTATCATGCAAGAAAGTTACAACATCGAAAGAGAATATAATAAGTTAAAACTATTCTATACCTTCCATATGTACCAATGTCATGTCATAAAAAAGTAATATATGTATGTATCGCATTATAAGATATTTGTAGCTAGCAATACACTTGTAATATATATAGCTCAACATGGTAGAGAGGTCATATGTGTGTGTGTGTTTGTGTGTGTGTGTGTGTGTGTGTGTGTGTGTGTGTGTGTGTGTGTGTGTGTGTGTGTGTGTGTGTGTGTGTGTGTGTGTGTGATAAGGGTAGATGTAGGATAATGGGGGATAAATGAGGGAGATTAAATTGACACTTAAAAAAAAATAGTAGTTGAACTATGAGAGAATTTTAGAGACACTTGGACAAAGAATTTTACAATAATATAAGAAGATGAATTATGATATTTTAGATTTTATTTCTAGACATAATTTTTTTAAATACTCAGATGAGAAAAGTATGTGAAATTGATGTATTTCTAATAATAACATAATAATTTTTGTGAAAAATAAGTAGACTGCATGTGTACGAACACACTTTTTTGAGTAAATGAATGACATTTTGTATGAAATTTTATATATGGATAGAGGAAATGTTGAATATTATTAAGAATGTTTTTTTTTCAATTTCTTAATATATATATGTTTTTTAAATAATTTTACAAGTCAATAAAGCTATAAAATTAAAACTGCAAGTGTACGAACACAAGTTTTTTATCTTAACTTCATGAAAATCATTTTTTTCCCAAAATCATAGCTAACGATGTGTAGATTGTTTATATATAATTTTTATAAAAAATATAATAATGGCTAAAATTTTATTAAACTATTTGTAATGATATATTTATGAACCATAACAAGGTATGTTAGGTATAAAATAAGAAATAATTACAAATAATGATTTAACTTAAAAAATATATATATTCAGAACTATGTTCTCCCACCTACAAATTTTTATAATATTTTTAAAAAAATAAATTTTCCTACTTTGATGTGTCCATGATTACTAAAAAATCGCATAAATTTATTAAAAGTCACATTGGTTGATCTATGATAGGGTTTTAGGGTAGGTTCAAATCCCCAAAGTCTAAATTCAATCCAACTTTGGATGGAAACTCAAAAATATCAAAATAACATTCTTAAATAGGGTGTACACCCTTTTGTAAATGGCATACATCATTTATATAAAGGTGTACACCCTTTGTCAAAGAGTGCACACTTTTTTTCAAAGGGTTTGTCAAAGAGTGTGTGCCCTTTGAAAAACCTTTTGAAAATGGGCTTGCACCCTTTAGGGTTGAGATTGACTTATTTCAAAAATATTGTGGGCCCTTTTAAAAAGAGTGTTCATCCTTTATAAATAATGAAAAGGTTTTCTAAAAATAGTCCCTTTTTTATCCTCCAACTTTGTGCATTCACCCATAATGTAACCTATAAAATAAGATGTCCCCAATATAGGCATGGCTACTAGGTAGAAGAAAGTCTAACATCTTTGAATCCATGTATAATATGTATGCCCCACATGACACTCATACATCTCATGAAATGCATGTGTTTACAAAAAATAATGTGCTATCTACCAAAATATATGATAGATAATATATGTAAATAAGTAAACTAGAAATTCATGTCATGCTCAAGTCCCAAATTTTTAATTTTCGAGAATATTTTGAATGTTTTTTATTTATTTTTTTTATTTTTGAAATATTTGATTTTTGTTTGTTTTCTTGAATTTTGGTATTTTCATGTCGAGTTCACCAATATTTTTTACCATATTTTGTATTTAACAATATTTGATAGGCATAAAACATTGAAATATAATTCAAATTATAATATAAGGCATTTAAGAATTAATCTTAATGTAAAGTATAATTAATTAAAATTGATTGACAAGTGGTACGAGTTAAATATAGTAAGTACAACCAATTATAAGATACTCAATTTTCCTAGTTTTTGGTTGACTATAACAGGTATATGATAGTGGAAAAGAGGATAAAATATGCATGTGATGTCTCAAGTTTGGAAACAAAGTCTATAAATATATCTAAACAAGTCTGCGTTCCCAAGACAGCTATGTAGTGTAGTCTTGTTCATTGATTACAGTTTTGTCTATTGTGAAAGTGTCAAAACTATAATTTATTTATCACCTATGTCTATGTCTAATGAGAATATTGGAATATTATGATTATGTTAATGTTGTGAAAAAACATTTAGTTTCTTTCTCTTTGTCTTGAAACCCCCATATATAGTTGTGAGAACTAGAAACCTACAAAAGAGAAGGGGAAGTGTAATGAATTGAGTTGACCCCAATCACCCCCATTGATGATTCACCACTACTTACATATCCAAATACTCCAAGGAGGGAATTAAGCCACATGTAGTTATCCCATCTAATGTGATTGTGTAATTGTGCTCCTTCACTATATGTATGCAACTATTAATTTGGATTTGATTATTGACAAAGTTTGCTCTTGACTTGGTTTGGAATACTTCAAACTTAGATTGAGATTTATCCTAGTGATTCATACTAAATTTGAGAAGAATATGGTAGATTTTTTCAATGTGCACTAATGTATGTATAATACCAAGCAATAGGGAGATCTAGTAGATAATGAATAAATTTTGATTTGTATTTATAGGAGTCCAATTAAATAATTTACTCTAAGAAACTTGAGTAATATGAATGATGACCCATATGGATATTTCAAGTTTCTAAAAATTTATTAGTGAGGAGACAATGTCATGCTAAGTAGACAATTTTATGATAATGAACCTACCCCAAAAAATTAATAATAGTTAGCCTAAGGCCATGAGCTATGTGAGAGTGATATAAAGTGGTTTGAATAATGACACTGAAATTCATGTGTAGTAATGATAAGGAACATAGGGTTCAAGCCTAAATATAGATAAATGGCTAGAATAATAGTGAATGAGATTTATATATTTGAGCATAAGTCAAGTGGTTCAAGATATGTCAAGAATTAAAATTGTCAAGTCCCTGTAATCAGATTTATGTATCTACAACCTTATGTCCTTAATATAACTTAGTCACATTGTATTTAATTTATTTGTTACATTTATTTCTATTTATTATCTATATTGGGACATGTTATTACAATGGGGCATGTCATTTGTCTCTCTTTTTAGGGTACAATTGGAACATATCACTTGCCCCTCCCTTTCTACACCCTTACTCATCATGATTTGATTTCAACATATTAGTAATGGGTTACATGTTACTATTGAGATTTACATGATAATATCTCTTATGATTACCCACACGTGTTTAAAAATATGCTTTCAATAATTATGAAAATTTATTATTTATATTTATGTTACACATGGTGCACATGACTCTTTATTTTGAGATGAGTGATTTCTAATAACATCCCTCACCTCAAAAGTAGGCATTTATTCAGACTATTCCATCTTTGTTTACATGGAACAAATGTTATGGGTTACAAGTTACATGTACCATACATTTGTGCCTTTAGCCAAAAATTAGATTTTTTCCCCATGGCACAGATTCAATTTTAGTTTCCAATTTTAAAGTTTTTAGAGATCACAACATAATTTGTGTACCACCTTGTGTATTTATTCCTTTTATCTTTTTTTTTTTAAATTATTTCATTTGGGTATATTTTATAAAATTATTAAGATATTGATATACTTGTACACATTCACATTTTTTTAAAGGTACACTTGAGTTATCAACATTGGAGCATTGATGGACATTCATTTCAAATAGTGAATAGTCCTCCTTAAAACTCTCTTAGGTATCACTTGTTTATTTTAATTTGATTTGTATCCATATAGACACATCAAGTGGGGCATTATGTAAACACCTAATTTTTTTACAAGTCTTGTAATGGAAATGTATATAGTGCGATTTTATGCATATAGATCATTGGTTTAAATTAAGTACTTATTAACATTTTTTCTTATGTTTTCACTTCTCTTTTCTTCCCCATGCGGATGTGTGTTTCTCTCTTTCTTTTATTTTTATCTCTTTTGTGTTTCTTTGTCTTTGGGATCCCTATTTTATCTCTTCTTATGTTGTTTTTGGATTTTGATAATTTTTAGACTATCCCTGGCCTACCCTCTTTCAAAACATTTTGAAAGTGTTTTTTTGCTTATGGGTCCTTTACCTCTTTTTCCTTTTTATTTATTGCATGGACCTTGTTTTTTTAGGGTTTCTCTCATTTATTTTGTCTCCTTATGCACAAATAAGTCCCTAATAAAATTTGATAAGTATTTTTGTGTATGTGTGTGTGTGTGCACGCGTGCATGTGTGTGTGTGTGTGTGTGTGTGTGTGTGTGTGTGTGTGTGTGTGTGTGTGTGTGTGTGTGTGTGTGTGTGTGTGTGTGTGTGTGTGTGTGTAGATAATTTTTAGGTATTTCAAAAACAATTATCATGATCTTAGATTGATTATATTAAATGTTTTAAAATGATGACATCTAGATATCAGTTATGTCAATTCTCTTTTTGCATACTTTTACCAAGATAAGGGCCAAATGAAAGACCATACTAGTATTCAATGATTATCTTAGATAGAGGAGGTGGATTCTTTTGGGTCACTCACATGCACTATAATTACATTGATCCCTGATTCTCATCACTAATATGTAGTTGTAACTCTCAATTAGGCTTGAGCTAATTTACTTTATATATTTCCCTATATTTTGGATGTGTTGAGACCATATTAGGGTTACATCAAAGGAGAAGACATTTTGACATCTACACATGTTTATTGGAATAATTGAGAGAGTTTTTTGGGGTTTTGATACTAATGAAAGGTTTCAAGAAGCTTCAAATAGTGATGATCTACAAAGCCATTTTCAACCCTATCTGGCCATTTTTGGGAAACTATCATTTTTGAAGGACTTTGAAATTGGTTTATACCTTTTTTAGAGCATTATAAAACAATTATCATCACAAAATAAAATATTCTTTCTAGAGTTTATTATGAACTATTGTAAAATCTTCTTCTTTTCATTTTGAGCCATCATTAAGATCTACGTAATGCAAAACTAGGTATTCATCTATCAGTTATAATCTCTTTCACTTTTATTTATCATTTACAACTTGAGTTAGTTTTATTCTCCCTACCCTTTACCTTGGGTAGATCTAACTTACTATATTTTATTATACTTTAACTTGTGCCATTTTATTACATAGTCAGTACAGTGTTTTAACACTTATGCACCCCTAGAAAAAAATGAAGTCATAAAATTTAGTAGTATTTTTATCTATATCATTCAAACCTTATTCTATCATGTTTTCTCTCATTTGACCATTAATGGCCACAATTAATAACACTTTTTCCCTTTTTAATTAGTTAGATTGGACTACTCACTTAGCCCCTCTTTATATGTTCTTGTTGTTGAAGCCTTTGGTTATTTTCTTGATCGTAGAGTAGAATATAGGTTTATTAAAGGGATAAATACCCCATATAAGCAAAGAAAACTTATTAATGGCCACTTTTCATATGATTCATTATTTATGCTTGTAGAGAATGAGGCTTCTTTTTATCAAATTATCTATTGCTTGGACACCTTCTACAAAGTGTTAGGCTCAAGTATTCAATGGATTAAAATCCAATTTTATCAACAAAGCATATTTTGTTAGGGTGTGGAGCTAAAAGCTTCACCAAGGAGCATACGTTAGCATGTTCGGGTCTACACAGACACCGGCATCGGTCAGGAGCGACCGACGTCGGTCAGGTGCAGTTGCAGAGGCACCGACGTCGGTAGTGGGTCAGCCGGCGGCGGTCACAGGCAAGCAATAGGAACCGATGTCAGTTACCTGTGCATCCAGAAAGCTATTTCCGTGGACAGAAGCGAGTGTTTGCATGATGAGTTTGAGTTGTAGTCTTAAGCTCGCATCTCTATTGTTAGCAATACTATTTCAGAATTGAATCAATCCAGGCTTATTGGAGTTGATTGTTCTTGAGAGAGAGAGCTCTTGAGGAATAGAGATCTAGTGAGAGATCTATACATCTAGGAGAGGTGTGGAAGAAAGTAGTTTCTTCAATTGTATTCCTTTTGTAAAGAGTTTGTTAATACAAGTTTTCAGGGTGGTTTCTTGTATCTCTTGTTCTTGTTATTTATCATTCTAGTTACTTGTCTATTTGATTTAATTCTACATTTATTGCTTTCACAAGTGTAATCTATTGTTGGTTGATCCCCAACAAGTGGTATCAGAGCTTAGGTTCACTTACAGGTGGTTCAGATCTGTATAGTGTGTATTGATTACAGGTTCTCACAGGGATTTCTATTTGAGTGGGAGAAGCAATGGCAGATGAAAGTAAATTGAGAATGGAAAAGTTCAATGGCAAAAATTACCAACATTAGAGAATGCAGATAGAGGATTATCTGTATCAGAAAGATCTCTACTTACCGTTAGGTGGGGTTGCAAAGAAGCCCAAAGACATGGAGGATGAAGAATGGGAAGTTCTTGACAGAAAGGCTCTGGGTTCTATAAGACTGAGTCTAGCATCCACTGTGATATCTAATTTATCACAGGCAAAGTCTATGGTAGAGTTGATGACTACGCTAGCAAATTTGTATGAAAAACCCTCAGCTTCCAATAAGGTATATCTTATGAAGCAGTTATTTAATTTGCATATGAATGAAGGAGGATCTGTTTCTACTCATCTGAATGATTTCAATGGAATTGTGAATCAATTGAGTTCAGTCAATATAGTATTTGATGATGAAATAAAAGCTCTTTTAATATTATGTTCTTTGCCCGAAAGCTGGCATGGCTTAGTAATGGAAGTAAGTAATACTGCATCTGCATCAAATATTTTGAAAGTAGAGGATGTTGTTAGTGTTATCTTGAATGAGGAAATACGTAGGAAAAGCACAGAAGAGACATCTGGGAATGCTTTAAGTTTTGAGAGCAGGGGGAGGCAGAAAGAGAAGAGCAAGAAAGGCAGATCAAGATCCAAATCTAAGGGGAAAGGCAGATCTAAATCCAGAAATGGCAGAAGGCCACAATGCTAGAATTGTGGAAAGATGGGGCACATAAGCAGAGATTGCTGGTCAAAGCCTAAGGAGGACAATCAGCATGAAGGAAAGGAAGAAGCCAAGGTTGCAGGTATTGCACAAGATGCTTTAATTTTCTCTCTGCATAATAATATAGAATCTTGGGTGTTAGATTTTGGTGCATCTTTTCATGCTACCCCTAACAGGGAATATTTCAGTGACTATATCCATGGAGATTTTGGAATAGTGTATCTAGGGGATGATGAGCCCTGTAAAATAATTGGCAAAGGTAAAGTGCATCTGAAGATGCAAAATAGCAACACATGGGTGTTGAGAGATGTGATGCATGTTCCTAGCTTGAAGAGAAATTTGATTTCTGCAGGAAAGTTAGGGGATGAGGGTTGTACAGTAACTCTCACAGCAGAATCTTGGAAAGTGACCAAGGGTGCACTTGTTATGGCCAGAGGTAAGAGAGAAGATACTCTCTATTTGTGTAATTGTGTTACTAACAAATCTCCTTCTGTATTATCTACTTCAGATGTGGATGCTAAATTATGGCACTCAAGGCTTGGCCACATGAGTGAGAAGGGGATGTCAATTCTTAAGTCCAAAGGTATGCTTTCAGATTTAAAAGGCATAGATCTAGAGTTTTGTGAGCACTGTGTATTTGGAAAACAGAAAAGGGTTAGTTTTTTCAAGACTGGGTCTACTAAGAAGAGGCATAAGTTACGGCTTGTTCACACAGACGTGTGGGGACCGACTCAGGTTGCTTCCATTGGAGGATCACAGTATTATGTATCTTTCATAGATGATGCTACAATGAAGGTATGAATCTATTGTATTAGGAGAAAATCTGATGTATTTGAGACTTTTAAGATTTGGAAAGCTATGGTTGAGAATGAAATAGGTAAAAGGTTGAAGTGCTTGAGATCTGACAATGGTGGTAAATTTTGCAGTCATAAGTTCAGAGATTATTGTTATATGCATAGAATCCACAGGCAAAGGATGGTTCCAAGGACACCTCAGCAGAATGGAATTGCTGAAAGGATGAACAGGATAATAATGGAGCGTGCAAGATGTATGAGATTGCATGCCAGTTTGCCCTTACAGTTTTGGCACAAGCTGTTGACACTGCAGTATACCTGATTAACAGAGGACCCTCTACAGCTCTGGATGGTGGTATTCCAGAAGAGGCATGGACAGGTAAAAAGGTTGATCTCTCATATCTCAAAGTTTTTGGTTATGAAGCCTTTATGCACATAGATAAAGAAAATAGAAAGAAGCTTGATGCTAAGTCTATGAGGTGCACGTTTATTGGCTATGGCTCAGATGATTTTGGTTACAGATTGTGGAATCTAAAAACTAACAAGGTAATTAGGAGCCGTGATGTTGTTTTCAATGAAAGAGTGATGTATTGTGATCAGCTAAGGAAGCTGAATCAATCTGAGCAGAGTAATGGTGAATTGGACGAGGTAAAAGTCCAAGATGAGCTCACAAGAAAAGGAAATAATCACTTGCAGGAAAACACAGAGACCGACGTCGGCAGGTTAGGAACTGGTGTCGATAGGACAGAAATCGACGTCGGCCGTACAGAGACCGACGTCGGCAGTACAGGTACCGAGGTCAGTCAGGTAGAACCGACGTCGGCAAGTAACAGGTCTGCAGGTGACTGAGGTCGGTCACTGTTAGAGAATTTGGGTGGACAACGCGTTGGAAACGAGTCTCAGACACCCATCAGGAGGTCAGAAAGGGTGAGTAAGCCTCCAATTAGATATTTTCCTTCTTTATTTTATTTATTGCTAACTGATGGTGGAGAACCAGAGAGTTTTGAAGAAGCAATACAAGTGGAGTCCAAGAGTGAGTGGGAGTGTGGCATGGTTGAGGAGATGGAGTCCTTAAGAGAGAACCAAACATGGGATTTGGTTGAATTGCCAGTAGGTAAAAGGACACTCAAGAACAGATGGACCTACAGGTTGAAAGAAGGTGAGAATGGACAGATGAGATATAAGGCCAGATTGGTGGTAAAAGGATTTGCACAAAAGCCAGGTATTGACTTTAGTGAGATTTTTTCTCCTGTTGTTAAGATGACTTCTATAAGGGTTGTATTGTCTTTGGTTGCTTTTGAGGATTTGCATCTTGAGCAGCTAGATGTTAAGACAGCATTTCTTCATGGAAATTTGGATGAGGAAATTTATATGGAACAGCCAGAAGGATTTGAGGTCAAGGGTAAGGAGAAGTTTGTGTGCAGATTGAAGAAAAGCTTGTATGGCCTCAAGCAAGCTCCTAGGCAATGGTATTTAAAATTTGACAGGTTTATGACTGAGCATGGCTACAGTAGGTGTCAACCTGACCATTGCGTGTATTTCAAGAGATTTGATAATGGTAGATATATTATTCTATTGTTGTATGTAGATGATATGCTGGTTGCAGGATCTCACATGCAGGATATCTCTGAGCTTAAGGTGAAATTAGCTCAAACGTTTGCTATGAAAGATTTGGGAGCAACAAAGAAAATCCTTGGTATGAGCATTAAGAGAGACAGGAAAAATCACAGGTTGATATTGTCTCAAGAAGATTATGTGGACAAGGTGTTGAAACGGTTCAATATGCAGGATGCTAAACTGATAAGCACACCTTTGGTTGGACATTTTAAGTTGAGTAAAGAACAATGTTCTAATTCATATGATGAGGTAGAGTACATGAGTAAGGTTCCATATTCTTCCGCAGTAGGGAGTTTAATGTATGCAATGGTGTGTACTAGACCGGATATTGCCCAAGCAGTGGGAGTTGTAAGTAAGTATATGGCCAATCCAGGTAAGAAACATTGGAAAGCAGTTCAGTGGATCCTTAGATATCTGAGAGGAACCAGCAGTAGGCACTTGTGCTATGGAGGTTCAGATACTTCTCTACATGGTTATGTAGATTCAGATATGGCAGGTGATTTGGATGGCAAGAGGAGCACTACAGGTTATGTTTTTACTGTAGGTGGAATGGTGGTTAGATGGATATCTAAGTTGCAGAAGGTTGTTGCTTTGTCAACTACAGAAGTAGAGTATATTGCAGCCATAGAAGCTAGCAAAGAGATGATATGGATGACATGGTTCATGGATGAGCTTGGTAGGGAGCATGAGAGTTGCATATTGTATAGTGATAGTCAGAGTGCAATCCATTTGGCTAAGAATTCAGCCTTTCATTCAAGAACAAAGCACATACAGCTAAGGTATCACTTCATATGACAGGTATTGGAAGATGGTGAGTTGAAGCTGGAGAAGATCCATACTGATAGGAATCCTGCTGATATGTTAACCAAGCCGGTTACAAAGGAGAAGTTGAATCTTTATTCAACTTTTGTTGGTCTTCATGATTGAGTTAAAGATGGAGGATCTAGAAGATGTTGTTGTACAGGTACTGGTGCAGCTGTTTATCTCCAAGTGGGAGATTGTTAGGGTGTGGAGCTAAAAGCTTCACCAAGGAGCATACTTTAGCATGTTCGGGTCTACACAGACATCGGCGTCGGTCAAGAGCGATCGACATCGGTCAGGTGCAGTTGCAGAGGCACCAACGTCGACAGTGGGTCAGTCGGCGGTGGTCACAGGCAAGCAGTAGGAACCAACGTCGGTTACCTATGCGTCCAAAAAGCTATTTCCGTGGACAAAAGCGAGTGTTTGCATGATGAGTTTGAGTTGTAGTCTTAAGCTCGCGTCTCTATTATTGGCAATACTATTTTTAGAGCCCTTGTTTAAGTGGCTTAACTGTTTGTTGGAAGTGCATGCTCAAGTCTCCTAATTCTATATGTAGAATTAGACCTTCATAATTGTAGTTATTGTGGATTATTGTAGTAATTCATTGTATGTGAAGAACAGTACAGAATTAAATCAATCGAGGCTTGTTGGAGTTGATTGTTCTTGAGAGAAAGAGCTCTTGAGGAATAGAGATCTAGTGAGAGATCTATACATCTAGGAGAGGTGTGGAAGAAAGTAGTTTCTTCAATTGTATTCCTTTTGTAAAGAGTTTGTTAATACAAGTTTTTAGGGTGGTTTCTTGTATCTCTTGTTCTTGCTGTTTATCATTCTAGTTACTTGTCTATCTGATTTAATTCCGCATTTATTGCTTTCACAAGTGTAATCTATTATTGGTTGATCCCCAACATATTTATTCCATTGCTCAATTGACTTGAGAATTTACATTAGAATTCAATTCAACATGGGGAGATGTTCAAGTTTCTTGACATTCCCTTTGGTTTTGATAGTCCCCCACCATACTTTGGAAATACGTTCTACAATTAGTAGAGAGGAATATAGCCTATTGGATTCACAAGCCTTTGTCTCTTGAAACAAAAACTTAGATTTGCATGAAGTTATTGATACCACTCATTTTTATTATTCATATCATTAATCCCCCACAAAAGTGACATATGACAAGTTTGTCAAACTCCTTAGGGGTTTTATGTGGTCCTATTCCAACCAAACATGGGGATTTCATTAGGTGGTTTAGAATATTTGTTACCAATCTCAAGATAAAGGAGGGATAAACATCTTATAAAATCACTTGTTTATGTGTTAAATGGGTAGTGTGTGCCATGAAGGGTTCAAAACCCTATTAAATTATTATTAGACATTGCATTTACATTGAATCTTCATACAAAAAGAAGGTATGAAATGGGTTGGGTTTTCACAAACTATATATAATTATAAATTTGGTTAAAATCAAGGGCACATTTATTTATTGTAGAATTTGAAAGTCCTTAAGGATGGTCAAGCCCTTTCTTAGATGGGTTAGAGACTATTTACACAATGGGTTATTAAAAAATTATTATATTTGATGTTCCACCATAATAAAATATGGTCAATTGTTGAAGTGGACCATACTTTAGGATCGATAACTTGATAGGATCAAATGCATGAAGGTGAATCTATATGGAGTAGTGAAATCATAAGCATGAAGTAAAAAACTCAAAATGTACAAAAGCATTCAAAATGCAATAACATTCCAGGTTAGCTTCTGATTAATTATCCAAATAGATTTAATAAATATACATATATAGGTGAAAAATAGATATGTCCTCACATCCTCATGAATGTGGGATTATATTCCCTAATTACCTTTATTTAACACGTAAGCGACACCTAAGCAAGCTAACTAGACTATGTAGGTAAAACCACATAGTGAGAAAAAGCCTACACTAACACCCCCCCCCTTAAGCATAGCTTAGGTGGGTAGAAGATTTGGGTCTTGACAAAAAGGCTCGATGAGGTACCCAAGTACATAGTAAATATAGAACTAAGAAGTCCCCATAGAAGATATTGAAGCTACCTACATTAAAGCTCGTAAAATGACCAAGGTCAATGATGAGACCCTCTACCAGAAGAATGAAGAAGCTCTATCTGCAATGAATAATGTTTCTTACCGTTACCAAAGGAAAAATATGATGAGTGTACTGAAATTCTACCCATTTAAAAATGGAAGATGAAGGAAAAAATATGAAGATCTTTGAGTATGGTCTAAAACTAAAATGTGGTAGAAGTCTAGCAATATCATGCATAAGAATTAAATGTAATGCTACTGAAGTGAACTTGTTAGAAGAAGTGCATGGAAAATTCATTGAGATAATGTCCATATGAAGTGTGGAACATGGATCAATAACTATCAAAATTGAAGAAAAGACTGTAGATGAAGAGTGTGGATCTACATAATGAAATATACAAGAAGATATGATTCATCGATGCTCTTAATAAGTGCACTCACACTATCAATGAATATGAGATGATCCTACAAACAAAAAATCTATGATGGCTCTAGAAGAGTAATATCCTAAATAAGAATAGATGTTAAATCTAAAATATGACTACTAAGGTTTGGCATAATCTCATCCACTAGTGGTGGCTCAACAAAAATAAGAGCATTGTCCATCTGGAATGTGTCATCATAAGAAATAGAAGTAGGAGGAGATAATACAACAATATTTGAAGAGACACTAGGAAGATGAGGAGGAAAAGTGATAAAAATATTAGTATGATCTTGGAAAAGAGTGTATAGAGTGCTCCAAATAGTGAAAGGACATTGTGTGTGCTCCACATGGCAATGAAGATCTATGGAAACATGCAACAATAAGTGACCAAAAACCTTGTCACAAGTGTTATTCCACTTCTTATACTAATCTAAATCAGTAGGGGTAGGAATTTATTCATATATAAATGGAATATGATTCTTTTTTGTAAGTGTTCCATATATGCAGGCCAAAAAGCATAGTTAGTCTTTCCAAGAAGAACCACTAGTGTATAATAAACTCTCATCATATATTGGTATCTCTCAAGTAGAGATAGGTGAGTTGACATGGCCAAAAATATCCATGCATGCTCAATGTGATGGATGTCAGATTCATACAAAAATACATCCAAATAAATAATATGTGATAGTCACTAAATTTCCTCCAGTATTGCATAGGTTGGAACTTTATATTTTAGTGTGTATATAATCAACACATTTAAGTGCATATACAATCAACATGTATATACAAGCAACATAATTATGTAAAAGAGAAAAATAAATGCAACCCCCCCTAAAACTATAGAGGATTGATTTTACAAGGCTCAAGAATAGCATAAATGCATAGAGCTCAAAAAATTCAATCTTTCAAAAAAAATGCGCCTAAAAATGAGATATATGCTAAAATTTATGTGAGTTTAAAATTATTTTAAAAAATCACCTTGAAAAATTAATTTTTTTGGGCTTGAAAAAAACTTGACTCAAATTTTCATTAAAAATTTAAGACCACTTGGGTTGGTCATGACCAAGGGCTTAATTTCCATGTGATCAAGGGATAAGGTTGAGGATGAGTGTTCCCATTATATTTATTTGATTGATGTGTAATTTATGTCACTCCAAATTTTCCTCCACATTTCAAATGAATAGTATTACTTTTCACTTGATTAAATTTGACATCCTCACAATCATCACGGGGTGCAAATTAGCTGGTGAATATCAAAGCATGCTTAGACATGGGTTGGATTCCACCTAGGCTACATGTAAGGAAGTTAAAGTATACCTATATTATAAATAGGGATGTCAAATTCTATCTCATGTGTTTACATGCCTATTATGGGCCTTGAGTTCTATAGGTAGCTTCGTCAAAGTCTGAGACATCTGCAAGTAGGATCATCAGATGCTAAAGGGTTTATATGTAGGCTTGTTAGAGTCCATTGGATCTACTAATAAGAGGGTCATATTTTGACCAAGTTCCCTATAGAAGGGTTGGGTTTTGACCTATTTGCACATAGATGGGTTAAGTTCTAACCTATTTTCTTAAAATCACCAAAAAGACTACCCATACTTATTTTTATACCAATAAATGTCTGCCAACTACCAAAACCTACCAAAATTGATTGTTCTAGGTAGAAATTTTGTCGAGTTGAAGAAACCTCCAAAATTGTAGATTTTGTATGGATCCTCTAAAATTTAGTAAGGACTCACCTAGTTTTTGGATAAACCCAAAAAAATCTAGAAATATTCTTTCCTTAAATTCAGAAGTTGTACAGTTTTTTATAAAAAATTTAAAATGACATTAAAACCCTCCAAAATGGTCAAAAAATCTATTGTCACAAAACTAGGTCATGTTTACAATCGAGTCTAGGGTTTTTCCACCTTATAAATTTAATGACATTATCTATTTTTCACTTTGATACTCCAAATATGTATATTTGCATTGATTTTCTAGAAACCCCACTAAACCCTAGAAAATTGAAATTAATGAAAAAACACTGAATAAGGCTAGAATACTATATATCACACCAGAGGCTATGGCATTCGACTACCAGAAATGTTTTGATACCATGTAAAAGTGGGCCACACTTTAGGATAGATAACTAGATAGGATCAAATGCATAAAGATGAATCTATATGGAGTAGTGAAATCATGGACACGTGAGAGGAAAAAATTCACAATGTGTAAAAGTATAAAAAATACAATAACATTCGATGAACTAAGAATTTGACATAGAGGGAATGTTAGTCTTGTGTTATTCTCACAAAACCAATGAAATGAACACACGAAGATCCTAACACCTCAAGCCTAGACACTAAGGAGAGTTTAGGGAAAAAAAACTAAATAAAAGCACAACAAAAACATAAAAGACATCATTCTTTTACCTTCCTTGAGATCTTCAAATGGCTCTGTAAAATGGCTTGCTTGGCTTGTGCATTGAGAAGTCTTTGACAATGGAGGTTGTTTGGCTCCTTCTCTCCTTGACACCTTAGATTTGATGTTTCTTCACTTAAAATTTGGGCATGGTAACACTACTTCCATGAGTCTCACCAAACAAATCCTACATAATAACTCTACAATATTCAAGCTTTTTTTTATGAAGAGGTATGGCCTTGTATTTATAGCCTTAGGAATTAAATCTCACCCAAGGTGATTCAATGTTGAGTTTAGGCTTGGAATGGGTTCAAACTAACCCTTGGTGAGTTAAAACTAAATCCATTAGAGTTAATAATTTTCAAGTAATTATGATTTTTAATTCCTAGGCATGGCTCTCAAATTAGATATTTTAGGATATTTTAAAAGAGCTTGACAACTCATAAAGGTAATGATGAAAGGCTTTGATATTTTGATTTTTAGAATTTTCATTTTTAGATATTAATCAATCCAAATAGATAATTCAACTAGGTATTTAATCTTGGTTAATTTGTTAATTTATTTAGATTAGTGTTTTATCTCTTTCAAGATTTGATCAAGTAAGTGCCCCACTTAATAGGTCCATAGGCTAAATTGATAGTTATTATGTTGTAAGGTGATTAGAGATGAATTCATGAGAGGTTATCATTTCATATGATATAATACCTTAATTAGGTATGTTTCAACATGATTCTAAGCTTTGATCAATGATGCATAAGTAATTTTGAAATGCTCAGTGATTCTTAAGCTTAATTTGCAATGATTGGTAGGAATCGGTCTGAAGTCTGGGTGGAATCTAATTGTGGCCAATTTTAGGTGTTTATAATTTAAATCTATTTAGGAAGGTGTTATAATATATAGGCATAGTAGCATCTTCTCAAAGAGTGAAAAGGTCATGTATGCCTACTACTTCAATGACAAAGGATGAGCTCTTGATGTCCCCTCAAAGGAATGATCGACAAAAAGGGTCGATGATCAGTCACTCAAAAGAAGAAAATGATGGGACCAAAAGGTAAAATGGGATGAAAAAGACTAATTTTCCCACATGTGATTATAATCAGTGGCATGATAAGCTACCCTAGTTGGCCATACAAACAAGATGATTTTCCCATAGGTAGTTATAATCATCGACATGGGTGAGCTAAAAAGTAATGATTTGCTCAAAGGTGGTTATAATCATTAAAAAAAGGATTAGGGTAACAAAATAATGATTTTCCTAAATGTGGTTATAATCATTAAAAGGGAAAATAATGATTCTCTCAGAGGTGGTTATAATCATTAGCAGGATAAAAACATGCCCTAATTCAGGAGATAAAGACAATGGTTTGCCCAAAGGTAGTTATAAGCATTATCACAATTGAAAAATGCCCATAAAGATAATGATTTTCCCAAAGGAGGTTATAATCATCAACCTTCAAATAGATTGAAACACAATAATTTTCCCATAGGTGGTTATAACCATTAGCTTAGCAGGTGGGATGATACATAATGATTTATCCAAAGGCAGTTAGAATCATTGGCATCACAAAATGGGATAAGAAATAATCATTTGCCTAGAGACAGTTATAATCATTAACTGAATGATGAGATTATTATGGCAAATTAGTATAGAGGAGAAAAATAAATTTAGGTAACATGCTAGTATGGAGATGCACGTCCTATTTAGAAAGTATTAAAATTCTTTCATTATTTAATTATTTTATATGTGGAACATGATTTGGGTAGATCAGGAATTTTTAAAGTGCCAAAGAGTATTACAACCTCATTACTTGTAATATTTCTCAAGATAATTTTTGTTGTAGCACGTAACAATATGTATCATGATATAAAACACCATGATAATGTAGCTAAAATATGCAGAAGGACTGACATGTGATCTAATAAACAATCAAAATTAATGCACCAATGATAAAAACCTATTATGACAATGATGATGTATGAAAATGGATGGATTCAAGAATAATACACAAGGAATCACCCAATGAATGCACATAAACTAAATAAAGGTACAACAATGAAAACAAATAAATAGGCAAATAAGAAAACAAATAAATAGAACACCAAGAAAAGAAATAACAAAACAAAATAAAGAGAATAAAATGAAGTAAAAACATGAATGGATAACCATAATGTTAGCATAAACAAAAGGATGAACATTTCCCATAGATGACAAAGGATAATGAAATAAATAAATAAGATATGGGGAATAGAAGAAAAGGAAGGGGTTGGTCGAAGTGACTCTTGATGCCCTAGCCAAGTGGATGTTGCCTACATAGTTTCATGGATGAAAGGTCCAACATAAAATTCAGGCCAAATGTAGTTATCCTAAGAGATGGATAGAACAAAAATGATGATAAGGAAAAATATAAGTGTGTTGTATAAGAATGTGGAAATAAGATCATAAAATGGTGAGAGCATGGGACGTTAGGCCAATAATGATGGGGAAATTATTTGACAAATGGTTTCTTGTGAAATAGTTAGGGATCCTAGAATCCTTAAGGCAAATAAGTGGTCGATGTTTAAAAATTTTTATACCTTATTTCAAATGTTTTTGAATTTTTTAAGAATCTCAACTCAATAGAGAATGATGAGATACTAAATGGTCTAAGATCATAAAATGAAGAGAGTGTTTAAACTTAAAATTGCTCGTAAAATAGTGAGATTGTGGCAAACGGGTGACTGAGCTAACTTTAATGTGAATTGATCACTACCTACATAGTCCCAGGATGGGACCTCAAGTCATTATAGTATCACCTTATAAATGAAGAATCTGACTAGGTAGTAATAAATTTATAAACTAGGCAAAGTAGGCAAAGGGCACAATATGACAAAGGAATGGCAAGGTGGTACTTCAAGGAATGATAAAGGTGTTGGTCCTAATTTTCATGTAAGTGGTTATAATTAGGAAATAATGGCATAAGTTAATGATACTAATTTGTCCATAGGTGTTTATAACTATTAGCACAACGGTGGTACATTGATTTTCCCAAAGGTGGTTATAATCAGTGGTACTAGAAAGGAATGAAATAAGGAATGAAGGATGTAACTACCAAACCACTATGTTATTAGTTTGAAATATGGCCTCTATCTAAAGTAATGAATTAACTACTAAAACTTAATCTAAATCCTCTTGTTGAAGGTGCCTGAAGAACCTATGGAATGGAACCAAGGTTAAAGGGGTTGGATAGGGAGGGTTAAAACAACATTGGTCAATAGAAAATGCATGGTAGAATGGTATATGATATAGCAGTAGGGTACAAAGAAGAATGTTGATATTATGGTACAACAAAAATGTGCCTCATAGACAATATTTCAGGTTTCTCAAGAGAAGTAATGTTTAAGGTGTATGATGTTCATCGACTCATCAAGTTCATTCCCATCTAGTATAGCGAGTCTGTATGCTCTGAAGCCATAATTTGAAATAATGATATATGGGCATATCTAATTAGGTTTAAAATTGCCCTTGTGTTTCTTCTTGATCATGGTATTTTGTTGGTTTTCTTTGAGAAAAAGATCATCAAGTTTAATTTTTTTGTGTTTAACCCATCGATTATAGTGGCCATGGAGTCAATTTTGGTACGCTTAAAGGCTATTGACTATGGCCATGAATTTATCATCAAGTAAATATGGCTCTTATAGCTGAGCTACTCAGTAAGTGTCATTGTCTAGAACATGTTCTAATAAAAAGAATATAGAAGGTAACTCAAACTCAATGTGAAGAATGACCTCAGTGCCATAAACTAGGGAATATGGAGTGGTTCTTATTGGGGTACAATAATAGAGGTGATATGCCCAGAAGGTGCAGAATATTTGGAGGTGTTAGTCATGGCCAACATTATTGATAATATTTTTAAGGATGTTGACAATGGTTTTATTGGATGCTTCTGCTTGGCTATTACCTTATGGATAATAGGTGGTAGAAAAATGTTAAGTAATGTTATACTCAGCACATTGTGATTTGACATTTTTGTTCTTAAATAATTCACCATTATTAGATATAATGTTGGATGGGATACCATAATGGCAAATGAGATGGTTAAAGATGAATTTAGAAATTTGTTTTCCGATCATGTAAGTGAGGGGTATAGCTTCAACCCACTTAGTAAAATATTCGATAGCGGTAAGGATGTGTTTATGACCATCATATGAGGTTCGGTTAATATTCCCAATTAGATTGAGGCCCCATATTTCAAATGGTCATGGTGTATGCATTATTTTTAGTGTTTTGGTTGGGGCATGAATTGTATTACCATGTCATTGACATTTATCACACCTTTTAATGTAAGCAATTACATTTGCATCCATGATTGGCCAATAATAGCTGGTACATAAGAGATTTTTAGAGAGGATGACACCACTAGTGTGGGATCCACATACTCCATGAACTTCCCATAATGTTAATGTTTATTTTTCCAAATTTAAATAATGAAGTAGAGTTCCATCAAAACTATAGTGGTAAAGGGTTGGTTTAAGTAACGTATATCATGAGGCATGGTGAATAAAGGCCTTGGAATATTTGCATGATAGGTTTGGTGGCATAATATGGTCATGGATGTTGGAATCACAATCATTGAAAGGTGGAGGAGTGAATTAGTGTCTTCAAAATAGTCATTCAATTCCACTTAAGCTTATAAGAACCATTCATAAAAACATGAACATATAACAAAGCATATTCAACAATACAAGATCATGAAATACATTACATATGTGGGAAACCCTTAAGGGGAAGAAAAATTAGTAATCTCTACAAATTTACTAGAGTCCTATAAGACAAAAACCAAGTTTAGTGAATCATCAACTTCACATGGAGTACCAACTCCAACTATCCAAGCACCTATTTGACTAGGCTTTATTAATCACCTACTTGTAAGGAGGAACCAACCCCCTAGATGACTTAAAACCAACTCAACCACCTAATTATATTGATCACCTTCAGTAGACTTTGTTTCTCATATAACTGATTATGATCACCTTCTTTAGTTATTCACTCTCTTTTATCCTCTCAAACTTCCTTCTAGGCTCTTTCACTCAACTAGGTCTCTTCAAGATAGATTAGGTCATATGACCTTGATATTGATCTATAGTACCCCTATTAGATATTCATCTACATTACCCCTGTTAGATCTTCATGACAGTTGCTCTGCACCCTTCTGATGGTCTACAAGACCTCATTTAACTCTTTAAAGTGTTATCCTTTACTTCCACTCACTCATTTTATAAAAAATCAATTAAGCCTATTAGGCCTTGTTATTTTACTAGGATCTTGCTCATACACCTATTGGTCAGCCACACACACTTTTCCACTTAGATATTCCATAGAATAGGCCTTTGTTCATGCCTCATTATTGTTGACCATTTTGACCACAAGTCGAAATGAGTCAACCCCGTATAATTCAAAACTTGACATAGGGGTAAATTATAATGTCGTAGGTGTATTATAGTTCATTTGATGTAGTTTAATGTTATTTTATCCTTTGCCATGGTCTAATTAGTCTTATGTCATTTAATGTCATCTAGGGGTCATTTTAGAGCATTAAATACAAGTGGTATGGTTTTATAAGTAACACAAGTATTATAAACTCCTTTTCAATTTCTAATGTGTTAGTCCCTATCTGAAATGTTAGTTTCTAACTAAAAACTCACAAGTGATAACTGAAAATTAAGAAAGTAAGTGGAAAATAAGGAGTTTCAAAGGTTATATGGCCTATGAGAGAGAATGGCACATGGGATAAGGTTTTAGGATGGTTATTTAACTCCTCAGACTCATTTACATGCTTGAAATTATTTTTAAGTGCCAAAAATGGGCTAAAACTATTCTACTCTTCCATTGCTCCATTATACACATGAAACTGGTCAACAAGTTTTTGGTTGGTATGGTTAATAGGAGGAATTCCAAGTCAAATGCATTTGGGGGGTGATAGTAAACTTAGTCAGATACAATCTCATATTTTTATTTTAAGCAATGTTGGCTTATATTTTATGAACCATCTTTAACAAGTTAACTATGTTTTTTTGCTTGTTATTTCCCACACCCTGCAAGTTTTGCTCATCTTTGAGCTAATCCATGTAAATAAGTTATTTAATTTACTTATAGAGTATTTTTTCTCTCTCTTATCATGTTTCCCATGCTTTGTTTCATATTTTTAAATGATTTCATGAATCAAACAACTCAAATTATAGGAATGTGTCACCATGTAAGGTTACAGTCAAGTTTCACTACTTGCATAAGGTTTGGTTCTCTAAAATGGTTTCATGTGAATGGTATATGTTTTTATCCATGTTTTAATTTCATAACAATCACCTTCCTTCCATGTTTAGTTTCTCAATATCATGTACTGAGTAAAGACACGGTCATATGAAAACATAGTTAGTCTTTTGCTTGTTTCCAGTTGCAATCATGGTGTCTTGAGGTTTAAAAATGGTTATGATTATTTTATGAAGAGTATTATGTTGTTTAACACCTAATTTTAACATGAATAAACAAACTAGACCTCTCAAATTCCATGTAATGGATAGTGACGGTCAATTCTCCCATATGCACAGTCATACGCCATTGGTGTGCACTCTTAGAAGAATGACACATTAGAATGGAGGTATTTAAAATTGTTTCAAGTCATAATAAGTTGAGAGGATCCATTTGAGCATCTAGATAAGGTATAATATTAGCTTAAATCTTGTATACCATACAAACTAGTTATCTCAACCATCGTTCCCTAGTTTGCAACTATTTTAGCATCTACAAGAAGGTTAAAATGTTGAAATGGAGTATATAAACTTGTTTCAAACTCTATAATGATGGTTAAATCTCATTTGAAGACTTTAAGAGAGCATAAATTTGATTATAGGCTCATATTCCATGCTCATTGCTTGTGTCCACACTCACTACCCTGTAACATGGAAATGTCCACCTATAGGTGGCACCATAGAGACCTGATATGCTTTATAGACAAGATTGGAACATTATTTGGAACCTTCTTGAAGTCTCAATATGTTGGGGATATTATGATAGGTATGTTTAAGGCATTTATTTGTCAATCATAGTGAGGATTCATGATCAAAGTGAGGATGTGAACTCAAGGACAAGTTTCCATAAAACACAAAAATAGTGCACCCAACACTTTCGGGGTTAACATATGATGATGTCATATAGTGTTTTGATCGATCCAAATTCTTATATTACATATCACTATCATATAGTGTTAACCTTTCAAAATAAGTAAGATATGTGATTAGGGGAAATAAGTGTTTGATATCCTCTAATATTAACTTTTATTCACTGTGTTCATTCAGTAACTTCTATAGTATTTCAAACTCAAAAGGACTTCACTTCCCAAGGTGGTCATGTAAGGCATATATCTATGTTATAATGGTCATATTTATGTTAGAGACACACTTGTGTCTCAAAGATCACTAACAAGGGTTGGATAACTAGGTTTTTGGGCCTAATAAGGACACCAACAAGTGTACTTTGGTTTAAAAGGCCACCTACAATTGACTGTAGGTATCTACAGCCTGATGACACAAACATATGCATGAAAACCTAGTGGATAAGGACAAATACAAGTTAAAAAATTCCTCTTAAGATCTCAAATTATTCTCAAGGGCATGTGGCATAGGTTTCAAAGATGATACCCACCTATAGGACCCCTTCTCAATCAACTATAGTTGACTATAGTTGATAGTAAGCAAAAAGATGGTGTTCTTGATGTTTTTATTACACTAACATGACTTGGATAGATCCAAATGGATGTAAAATTGTTAAAATCACTCCAATAAATTATTTAAACACTATTTTCAAGGGCCAACTATTCAAATATACTCCTACATGTGTCACTTCTTTAGGCAATATAATACAATCACAGTTAACTGTAACTGAACATGACAAGGAAAGGTGAAGACACCTTAGGTTAGCAATATAAAATTAATATAAGACATGGTTAAATATTATAATAATTTATGGTGACTCTCATTATTCTAATAACATGGGAACAATGTAGAAAGAGGCCTCAAAATAAGTGCCTTTAGTCATATTTGATACCTTGCACATAGTCCACTTTCTCGCAATCTGTCTTCAAGGTTTTGAAGGATTGGAGGGCCTAATCATGTGACCAAGAGATTATATTCAACACAAAATATCCCCATGTATTGAATAATATCCCCTTACATTTATTTTATCTAATAAAATAGGGAAAGTGCCCTTTATTTTTTCTCAGACAAAAGGCACTCCCCAAAGGCACAAACCTATAGTTTTGGAGATTGAGGGTGACTTAGGAGTTGTTTCAACCTTGTAGGAAGATGTGATAAGTTTAATGAGACTTAAACCAACATGATTAAAAATTTACAAGTGGATAAAACAAAAAAGAGTAGTTTAAACTTACAAAGATGTAGCCAAGCCTCTTTGGTATTGTCTAGGTCTAAAAGTCCAAGATGCGGTCAATTTTATCCCTAGTGTTAGACAAACATTCTAATGAGTTTTAACATGTTTCTATGGAGGTTTAAGGTGTTTCTAAGTTGTTTATATGGAAAAGAGATCACAATAAATCCATTTTTTGGCTCAAAACACATTAGGCCTATAGGAAATCGTAGACAAAGTTGAATAGGTAACTTAGAGAGCTCATATCTACTTGGAAGCTTTACATGGGAGCTCAAGGAGTTAAGACAAGTTGAATAGGGTCCCAAACAAACACTTTATGGGATTGGTTCATCAGTCCAACCTCAGATCTTTATAAATAATCCTTAATGGTTGGAAAATCCATAAAACCCTTTAAACCCCTTGGTAATGAACTGATTGGGAAAATGAAGGAGAAGGGGAATCAAAATGGCATGGAATGGCATAGAAAGTGGTTAAATCTTGTAGAAGAATCTCCAAGTCCCCTCCCCGTCAACTTGAGTCCTACCCTACCTATATGGACAAGGTAAAAAATTGGTTTCTTTGAATATTTTTGGTGTTGTGCAAGTATGGAATATTTTCAAGGGATGAAATTCACATTGTGAGAAGTATTGGGACTTGGGTTAACCCCTCATGTCCATTTCTTGCAGCAAAAAATCTCCTAAGTGCTTCTACAAGTACTCTCACTTCAGCTAGTCTAGAATGACATAGTAAACAAGCTAGTGAGAAGGATGAAAACTTCAAGTGGAAGGCCTTTTAAGGTATATTAGAGGAATATAAATCAATTAAGGGTCTTGAAAGGTTCCATTCACTCCTCTATATGGACTAGTTTAGGAAACTGAAGATAAACTTAGTGCCAAGTGTGAGAGGTGGATGAAAGAGGAGTTATTTGGACTATAGGCAGTGATGAATCATATGAAAAATAATATTGATGATTAGGGATGAAACTAATACATGGTGGATCATTTATAAAACCCATATCCCTTAGGTCAATCATCACATATGTCCTTATTCTGTTGTGGATGTTCCAAGAAGGCCGAATGATGAAGGCAAATTTTTGAGCAAGCAATGAAGAATACCACACCAGATTTTACAAGTTTCATGCTTTTGACGGCCATTTTTCCTATGATACCTTGCATGGTATATCTCCTACTTCATTATCATTCATGTTTAACTCCTCCTCTCAACATGACACATGTCCTAGTGACTCCTAGACTTCATTCTCTTCTCTCTCAAATTCTATAAGTAGTTACCATTTTGGCTCTTGTAGAATAATACCACACCATGTATAGTGAAGCCATTATAGAATGACATTGTATTTTTCCTTTGAATAATTAATGAAATTCTGGTTTTGATTTCTTAAACATTTTTCTAAGTGGACAAAGTGATGTATCATGAAGTTAGTGATAATTTTGTATCCTTGCTTACATTATCCTTTTATGTCTATGCAAGAGTTCGTATTCTAACAGGTCATATAAAGTGTAATCAAGTGTTTTAAGCTCATTTAAAGTGTAAAATTATTCTTATAATTTTCATTATGCCCTCTAGTTCACTTACCTTATTTTGTCTCATACACATCACCTCTATGTTGAAACACTTATGTTAGAACCTTCTAGGACTTCAAAGCTACTTTGTATGCCTTGTTTCTTAGTGAAATAAGTATAATAATCATGTGTAAATCATCTTGGTGTATCGCCCTCTTATATTAGTTTCAATTAATGGAATTTCTAACTCTTTTCCCACAAGAAACTAGTTACTTAGGTGATAAACATTTCAAGATATATTCAGGGAGCTAGCCCTTAAACATAAAGGTCTACTTCTGCCCATAGGAAAACCCACATACCTATAAGTATTCCCATGTTTCCCAAATTTTTAAGTGGCTTTAACACCCTATTATAGGGTGAAATATTTGGTGACAATATTTCTATCAATCCAAATGGGACTCATTGTCTTCAAGACAACTTGTCAAGGTGAATGTTGGTCTTGACAACATCAACTATAAATTGATGTGCTACTCAGCATTTGGCAACTCCATTCAAGGTAAAATATGGTTCAATGCCATTTTTTTGTCATATAATTACACTCATGATTTATGGTACTTACTAGGTCATCATCTAGTAGAGTTTTCAATCCTATCAATCCACCTATTCATCTTGAACTTCCTCTTGAAGTTTAAAACCCTCATCCTAATCTACCTTTTGAAAACCAAGAATATTTTGCTAGCCAAGAAAGTGAAGAGGTGGAAAACATTAAAGATCTTGAAGAAAACATGGATAGGCCTCATTCCTTTCCTTCCTTTAATACTAAAAATCCAATTCACCTTCAATTATATGATGTCATTCCCCCTAATGCTACAAAGAGTGTGCCTACATTCAATGGCAAGAGTCATGTTACACCTAGTGAACACATTAGGGATATCTCCATTTTTTGTATTTTACACAATGTCACTCAAGAGAGCATTGCCATTATACTCATTTCCATGTCCCTTATATGGAAAAATCTTTATTGGTATAGGACTTTTCCTGGTGGATGTATCACATCATGGGATGACTTTGGAGTGTTGTTGACCTTAATATTTAAAAATGAAAGTGACCATACCTCTCTTATACATCAACTTAATGTGATGATTAGAGGCCCTAAATAAATAATGTATGACTTCAATGAGAGGTTTCTAAAGAATTGGTATAGATTTCCTCATCCCATGAGACCACGTGATAGATTTGTGTTCCCTACCTACTTGAGAACCATTGGTACTGATATTGCTATCATGCTTCAATCCATGGGTGGTTTCACTCTTCCTAAAGTGTATAAACTTGATATTAAAGATGAGAATGGTCTCATTAAATAACGAAGGTTAATTCCTAAGGTTTTTATTCCTTTTTTCCCAATACTTATTTTAATACTCCAAGTGTGGCCCAAGTTCCCAATGCCAACACTAAGCCTAGAGTTACTCCTAATAAGGTAGATGAACCTGATCCATATGCAAGAATTCAAGCTTTAGAAGCTAAGCTTAGGCAAGAGATAATTAAAAAAGGTTCCTATCAAAATACTTACCCCTATCAACAATAATATGGTCAACAATATGGGAGAGGAAGAGGTCAAGGGCAGCCTAACTTTAATAAGCCTACCAATGTCTACAATCCCAATTCCACTACCAATGCAAGGGAGATGGTACCGATGCATAGAAACTTGGTGTAAGGAAAATATTGGAAACAAGGACAATTTATGGATGAAAATGAGAATAGAGAGAAATATCTTGTTTCTCAAGGGGGAGTCACCCTCTCCTATTAGTTGAAGATGAAGTCATGATGCAAGCAAATGAGAATTGACAGACTCATGGAGAGAGCTTCACCAACTTCTTGGTGGAATATACTTTTGTAATCAATCAAGGAGCATATTTTGTAGAAAATAAAAGAGCCTAGATGAAGGCCATAGGAGGTGACAATATCATGCCTATAAGATCATCCAATCTTCCCCCAAGGCATAAAATCATGGCTACAAGCATGGCAGTTTCAAACTTACCTACACCTCTTCCAAGTCAAAATGTGGAAAGATATACTCAAGATGTCACAATTCCTTAAGTTTCAATCAATAATTTTACTCCAAGGAATAAAGAGAATGTGATTAATGCTACCCTAAACATAGTGTATTGTTTGAAAAGTGACAAAGCATCTATCTCTTTATGGGATATCCTTCATATGCCTGGCCAAAAAGAACTATTACAAAAGTAGTTATCCACTATTTTTACTATTCCTTCACCTTCAATTCAAATACATAGTTGTGTTGTTCTTGAAAATGTCCCTAATACCATTGTCAACCCATTTACTAGGGATGATAAACCTTCACCATTCTACCTCACTCTCATAGTGGGTGACAAACTGGTACACAATTGCATAGTTGATAGTGAAGCCTCTACTTCAGTCATGCCCAAGGTTATAACTGATAAGTTGGGCATAAAATATGAACCTCAAAGAAAATGATTTCCCAAACTATATTTTACACCTAATAAGACAATATAACTGATCAAAAACTTGAAGGTTTTCTTGCATGATTGTCCTAGCTTTCTATCCTCCAAGACATAGTTGTCATTGACCTTCCCACTCACATTGTAATCTATCTCTCAAGAGACTTTACAGCGAAGATAGGTGGTTACCTCTTATTTGATTGGTCATTTTTGGCCTTTAGGACAAGGTATGGGACCAAAGTGACCATAAAAACTCAGCCTCTTACAAGGTTTCACATTGAGCCTTAAATTGAAATTAGTTCTAACTTGAATTATGTAATCAATGAGAAAGAGGAATCTAATGTAGATGATGGTGCTTCTACACTTGAGGTCATTTATTATTTTTTCTTAGATGAGTATGGTGTAGCTATATATGAGTATGATCCTTATGCATACTTTGAACAAACTAACCTTGGTACTTATATCGTACATGAAGAGCCATTTGAAAGCACTAAGGTAAGTGTCAAACATTCTCATGCTACTAAAGGTAACTACATGATTCATGAGTATGATGATGATATGTTGATGAATATAATTGAAAAACATAATGGGAAGAATGATGTCTTCATGCCTGCTATTGATGAGGATGCCTTGGATGATGACATTCATGAAGAAGAAGAGGATGACTTATGGCTAAAGTACAATGCCATATACAAAGAGTTTGATAAGTTTGGTAAGACTCACTTTTCTCCAAGATATTATCCATCTGATGTTAAGGTTGATAATGAGACTAAAAATCATGTTGTTGAGTGTTTCATCAAGCACATGGATGCGTGTCATGTTGGTGATCAAGAGCCTGCAACCATGAAAGAACTTGATGAAGTTAGTGCCCAAAGAGTTGTGAACATGGAGAATGAGGTCAAGGAAAAAGTTTTTGTGCCTCAAGGACTACCAAGATCTCCATTTGATGTTGAGCTACATTCAAAGGCATTGGTATATAAAGGGGAAAATATTATGCTCCCAAACATCAAACACATTATGACCAAGAAGGTGGAAAGGTTGAGACAGCTATCATACACTCTAATCTGTAATTTTTTGGAGAGCATCCAATAGATATGATACGGATAATAGTAGTTTTAGACCCAATAAATGTCCTTAGAGAGAAATTAACAGCATTGATGAAATATCCAAATGATCCACTTGCAAGCCCAAGAAGACACAAAGGTCATAGGCTTCTTGAACATCCAAATATACAAATGGTTGATGATGAGCTTGCTCCTCATTATAGGTTGCCTTCATGGAGTGAAAAAGGTGCAAGGGGAACCATTTTTGACCCTTGTTGACGTATGATCAGATATTTCACCTTAAGAATGAGGTTTTGTAAGTAGTAGAATAGGAGTGTGTGTCTTTGTTTCAACTGTGTTGTGTCCCATAAGTATTCTTGAAGCACAAGTGTGGGTTAGCTTAGTTTCTGATCTTGTGTGTTATTTCTTGTTAGTTTTCTATTATTTAGTGTGTTGTTAAGCCAAATTATGTGTCACATCTAGTGTATAAGTGACTCCATGGCCCAATCGATAGGATTAGGCTACTGGTCTTGGCATAACAAGCATGTCACCCTTGGGAATCATCAAAAATGTTGACCATTTTGACCACAAGTCAAAATGGGTCAACCCCCTATAATTCAAAACTTGACATAGGGGTCAATTATAATGTCATAGGGTGTAGTATAGTTCATTTGATGTAATTTAATGTTATTTTATACTTGGTTATGGTTTAATTAGTCTTATGTCATTTAATGTCATCTAGGGGTCATTTTAGAGCATTAAATGCAAGTGGTATGATTTTCTAAGCAATACAAGTGTTTTAAAATCCTTCTCAATGTCCAATGTGTTAGTCTCTATTTGACATGTCAGTTTCTAACTTAGAACTTGCAGGTGATAACTGAAAATCAAGAAAGTGAAAAATAATGAGTTTTAAAGGTTATATGGCCTATGAGAAATATTGGAACATGGGATAAGGTTTTAGGATGGTTCTTCAACTTCCTCATACTCATTTCCATGCTTTACATGATTTTTAAGTGCCAAAAATGGGATAAAACTATTTTGTTCTTCTAATGTTTCACTATGCACATGAAATTGGTCAACAAGTTTTTTGTTGGTATGGTCAATAGGAGGACTTCCAGGTCAAATGCCTTTTGGGGGGTGACAAAAAAATTGGTTGGCTACAATATCATATTTGGATTTCAGGGAATGGTGGCTTATACTTTATGAATCATCTTTAACAAGTTAAATGTGTCTTTTTGCTTGTTATTTCCCATACCCTATAGGTTTTGCTCTTGTTTGAGCTAATCCATATAACTAAATTATTGACTTTACTTCTAGAAGATGCTAGTTCTCTCCTCTCATGTATCCTATGCTTGGTTTCATGTTTGTAAATGATTTTATGCATTAAATAACTCAAATTATAGGAAGGTGTCACCATGTGAGGTTACAATCAAGTTTCACAACTTGTAGAAGGTTTAGTTATTGTTGTCAATCAAAGTCATACCCTTGTGAAGGTAGTTTCAAGCCTTCACAATTGGATAAAACATGGAAACAATCTTATTCTATGGGTGACCTAATCAGTGGATTGAATCTCTAGATTATAAGGGCTAGCTCCCTTTGATGTATCAATTAGGATATTTGCTCTACACTACAAACTGCCAAGAAAAGAGATAGAAACTTGAATGGAAAACCTATCTAATGATGGTCATACACATATATTTTTAATTGATCCACTCAATTTGATCTCCTAAAAAACATTGATTTAGATAACAAAAGGGCTAAACTTTCAACTCTAATTGACCAATAAGCATAAGTATTTCATGAAAAGGTTTTATCTGATGATCAAAGCTTGAGGGAAATGAAAGATAAGCCTGATTTAAGGCACTAACCAGCCACTTATATCCACTGTAAATTTTAGCCAAAAGATGTCAAACATAGAACATGACCTGCATAAACTGACCAGCTAGTAACTAGGTAAGAACTAAGACTTGACAAGGAAGATAAATTCTATCACTTATGCAAATCATGGACATAGATACACTATACTAGCATTTTAGAAAATAAAAATAGTCCTTTTATTAATCTAAAAAAGGTTATAAAACTTAGTCTTTGGTAGAATTTGATCTTGCCAAAAGAGGGACACAATTCAAGGCTGAAAAGCCAACTTATATAGAAAACATACAACAGCCAAGAGGTTGGCACTGAAAATAGAAAAGGAGGTCAACTCTTACATTAACCAAGTCTAGTTTCTATTATGCCAAGATAACAAAGCCTTCTAAAAATATCTTCTTATCTTTTGTCTTACATGAAAAACCCTTTGGCATTGAAAATGGATGGTGGGCTCAAGCTTCGTCTAATCTGCCTAAATGCATGATGCTACGTCAATATCCAAATATGAAACTCCTGTTGAGTTTTTGGAACATTTGAAAGGCTTTATTTTGCATGAAATCAATGCCAAAATTTAATTTAGAACTCTGCTTGAACTACTAGAAATGTTTGAAAGGCTCAAATGAATGAGACAAACAAGAGTGCATGCATGAACTTTTGTGTTAAGCTCTCCAATGTTAAACTCCTTGAATTCTTCATGTAAATGAATCTCCATTTTAGAACTAAAAGATTCATATTTGAAATAGCTACATGTCTTAGATGTGTTTAATCCTATTTATGGGCCACTTTGCATGTTGTATAACATGTTAATCTATTTATTGGTTATTGAAATCTCTTGCATTTTATTTTTGGTTCTTTTCAAATAAATTATCTATGGCTTTCATGTGTCTACTTTCCTTTGGCATTTATTTGCCCTGTCTCTTCCTTCAAGCTTATTACGTCTCAGATTTCTGACCTTTCTTTTCCTTGAGAGACTTTTCCTTAGATTTTTTTGTGTGAATGAAGAGACTCATTTACATGAAGAATTCAAGGAGTTTAACATTGGAGAGCTTAACACAAAATTTCATCCATGCACTCTTGTTTGTCTCATTCATTCGATCCTTTCAAACATTTCTAGCAGTTCAAGCAGAGTTATAAATTCAATTTTGGCATTGATTTCATGCAAAAGAAAGCCTTCAAAATGTTCCAACAGCTCAAGAGCAGCTCTATATTTGGATATTGGTGTAGCATCATGCATTTAGGCAGATTAGTCCAAGCTTGAGCCCACCATCCATTTTCAACGCCAAAGGGTTTTTCATGCAAGACAAAAGATAATAAGATATTTTTAGAAGGCTTTGTTATCTTGGCATAATGGAAATTAGACTTGGTTGATTTAAGAGTTGACCTCCTTTCTATTTTCAGTCCCAACCTCTTAGTTGTATGTTTTTTATATAAGTTGGCTTTTTAACCTTAAATTGTATTCCTAATTTGGCAAGATCAAATTCTACCAGAGACTGAGTTTTGTAACCTTTTCTAGATTAATAGAAGGACTATTTTTATTTTCTAGAATGTTGGTATACTATATTTATGTCTATGATTTGCATAAGTGATATAATTTCTCTTCCTTGTCAAGTCTTAGTTCTTACCTAGTTACTAGCTAGTCAGTTTATATAGGTCATATTCTATGTTTGACATCTTTTGGCTAAATATTATAGTGGATATAAGTGGCTAGTTAGTGCCTTAAATCAGGGTTATTCTTTCATTTCCCTCAAGCTTTGATCATCAGATAAAACTTTTTCATGAAATACTTATGCATATTGGTCAATTAGAGTTGAAAGTTCAGCCCTTTTCTTATCTAAATTAGTGTTTTTTAGGAGTTTAATTTGAGTGGATCAATTAAAAAATATAGGTGTATCTGTAGACACCTAAAACTAGCCACCAATAACCTCCAATCAAGGTTTTGGCTCATTTCCATCTAAAACGCAAAATTTGGCCTAAAAATACTAAAACATGCAAAATGATGTGAAAATGATATATTCAAGTGTCGATTTTGGCCAAGGTATCCCTAAATGGGGAAATGAAATTTATGGGCTAGTTAACTTTGATCAGTTCATTTTGAGTCAAAATGCTAAATTTGCACCTACATGTTATTGACTATTCTTTCCTATTAAATCTTTTATACAAGACTCGTGCCTTTGTTATTTGTTGTTGGAAACATCCTAAATGAGAATACGCATCTGAGGTGGACTTTCAATTCAAATCTAGTCAAATTTAGGATCAATAACAAGGCATTCTAATTAATTTGGGTAATTTGTGCATAATGTGCTTAATCATGCCTAAGAGCTAATTAACCCAAAGCAAGGCCTAATCAAAAATTCCATGGAATCTTTTTGAATACTTGTTTATATAAATGAATATTGAATATTTTCATCATTAAGTGACCTCATTTTTTAGGAAGGTATCCCTAGGCCACAAATATTATAAATATCAGGATTCATGCCCTCCATGCCTCATCAATACCTTCTCTGATGCCCTTCATGCCTCTTAATTGCCCCTTCTTCAAATGTCATGATGAGGATAATTACAAATTTTAATTCCAAAATTGAATTAATCCTCAACCAAACATCTTAATCTTGAGATGGATGGTTGAGGTTGATTCTAATCAAATCAAAAAATCTATAAATAGGAGGCCTCACAACATCATTTCTAAGCTTAATTTGTGCAAAGTTATAATGCAGGATTGGTGCCAAAAGCTTCAAGCAACTAGTGTTATAATGCCAAATTGATTCCAATCCAAGCCACAAGCCAAAGGTGCTAAGAGGAGATGAAGGTAGCCACACTCCATTGAAGAAGACCTCTTGAAGCACAAGCTGAGCAAACCACCATTACAAAGGCATTTAGAGCATCCAAGTAAGGTGAAAGGAATTATTGTGTTTTCATTCCTTACTTTTTAAGTGTGCTTATCATTTGCTTTTATTAATTAAGCTCTCCCTAGTGTCTAGGCCTAGAGATGTTATGTTATTAGTGTGTTTATTTCACTTTGTTTTCATTTTGGAACTAACACCATACTAACCATCGTCTCTTGATTCAAATTTCTAGGTCACATTATGGCATGCTCGGTGGGACTAGATGCATCCTACACATAAAGAAGATCCTTTTTAAACCCTAAAAAACTTATTTGACCTTTTAAAACTCTTGCAAATTGGTTTTCTAACTTTTTTTTCTATTTTTGGTTGCCACAATTTTTACACAGTAACTGATTCAATAGAAATGCCAACATCAGTTACTTAGATTAACCAATGTGGGTCAACAGAACCAACATTGGTCAGATTTCAATTGGCCATAACTGACATCTATGGTATTAACCAATGTCAGACACTATGTTGTTCCAAAAACATAGACCTGAGACCTACTTTTAAGTTTCTTGTTTCACACCCAAAAGACCTTCAAAGCTAAAGAACATGCTAACAATTTTACTATAGAACCAAGCGAGATATTTGTTCTAAACATGTTTAAATCACTTTTGCATGCTTAAATTTGGATTAGGAACTTTATTTTGGTTATTAACAAAGAATTTAAGTGTTTTAGTGAATGTTTTCAAAGTTTACAACTAAGACCAAGGGGTCGAATGAACACCATGAAACATTTCATTTGGGTCTAAAATTGAACACACCTGTCAATCTTTGCTTGCAATAGTTGTTTAGATCAATCTTAATTGGAAAAAAGAGAGGTTTTTCATGTATGCTCTTTCATTTGTCCCTTATAGGGAACCCTTGGAATCAAACTCACCATTCCTATTACAAATAGCCTAGTCCAAGGCTTAGAAAGAATGTTGCCTAAAGCACTCCCTAAAAACTCGCTAAAGTTTAGGTGACCTTGAAAATGACCCTAACATCATTATACTTTTATGTTTTCTTTATTTTTATGCATCTTAGCTTGCGAGGGAGACTTCATCACCTCCCACAAGTTCTTTAGGGAAGCTTTGACCTAGGGTTTCATCTCCTGGTATTGACTTCATTTGACTCTTTTAGAGTTGCACACGGGACATAGTGGTACTTCCAACATCACACTACATTGAGCGAATAGCAAGATGTAGTGGTTGTAAAAAGGACTAGACCTTTTCACAATAAGCTAAGTGATATGAACCCAAAATCCATGATTTTCTTTTGTATTGTTTGACATGAAATTCATTGTGCAATTGATTTCCCTAGATCATTCAGAAACTTGTTAGAATTTAGATAAATCCCTACTTGCTATAAAAGTATTATTGGTGCAAGGTGTGCCTCAAGGTCCATGTCACAGTACTATCATTTGAGAGAAGGGGGGTGTAAAAACCCTACTATATAATACTCATTTACTTTTAGATGAACACTTAAAATCCTCTCAAATGATGTATATTGACGGATTCCAATAGTACTAAGCAACCTTATCAGTTTAGGATCTAAGGGTGATTAATTAGTTGATCTCGTCCTAGTTAAAGTCTTCTTTGGATTCAAAACTTAGTGTAAATCAATAAACCAAACCCAACATGTAGTCCAAATTTTCATTTGAACAAAGAGGCATTATGCTACTAGCGTGAGATCATCCATTTGCCTTGTTCAAAGTTCATCAAAATCTTTAGAGTCATATCATCCACTTTGGCACAGTTATGTTGCCCAATTGAGTCTAGACCTTTACCTAAGTTCTTTAATTTCTTCACTTATAATTTAAATTTGAAATTACACCTTTATAAGTTCATAGGGTTGATGTGTTAAGTGGGTTCACCATTTGCACTAAACTTGAGGGAACTTAGGTTTAATTTCCAATTTAGGTTGAAGGTCATTTTAGACTCATAATCATTATCATCACTTGATAGACTTAACCCATTTTTTGCTAAAAACTTACACTTTAAGTCTATGTACCATAACATTTTGAGTCAAGAAAAGTAGTGTTATGCTGTCAAAATTGTGGAAAAATGTCTTTGCCTTAGAGAGTCTTTGAAACAAACCTTTTTATCACACCTTTTGGGTAGTATAGCATAATTAAACTACCCAAATTATTTCAAATGTTATTTCATTGACCTTCTTACATAGAAGTCCAAATTTATTCCTATGTATTCTAGACCGATCCAAATGTACTTTTGATCCTTTGTATAAAGCACAGTTATACTATTCACATTTGTCTAGCTTGATTGTAAAAAAGAACAAAGTTTTATACCATTATTTATGAGAAAATAAGTTATTGATAAAGTGCCTTTTGTTTCATACCTTATACCTAGTTGATTAAATTCATGTCCAAGACTATAATGCCTAGTGTTTGTTAGAAGTGTTTCAAATCTATTAGATTAAAACTTTCATCTATTTTTAAAGTCTAGATTTTGACACCATTTGGCCAAAAGTCCTAGTACATGCACTATTTTAGCCTAGCTTTTGACACCATGTTTGGCCAAAAGACCTAGCAACTTTTAATTTCCTAGATTAGACTAATTTGAAACACTTTGACATTAGAGTTTGCCATTTTGATTTTTTGATCCATTTCCTTACTTACATTTGTGTGAACAATGAAATGTTAGATATTTAACTCTAGCTTGTTTCCTCACAAATCTTTGCATAAACTTTTTGATCCTTTTGAAAAATCTAGACCAAGTTGAAGGCATCATTTGTTATAGATTCTATCCTTTTTAGAATTTATATAACTCTTTGACCTTTTATCACCAAGCTTTGAATATGGATCCAAAAATGTATCCCTATACTCATGGTGGAATCATGTATAATCCATGGATTAGTAATGTAGTTGCACAAAAAGAAATGGTGCAAGACCCCTATGCAGATAACATTGCTTATGAGATGGATTTTTATCCCTCTTATAATACTCAATCAGGGGCACAAAGCCAAGATCTATTAGCTAACTATTTGTTTAACACACCACCTTACATAGAATAGGACCAAGAACAAATCATACAATACTTAGCTACAATACCAATGGTGGATGAGCCAGTAACCTCATAGCCATATGTTACTAATTTAGCTTCTAAGTATGATCCATTTTTGTTTAAGCAACATTTGTTAGAAAACAAAGATGAGATTTTGGTTAGGGCCATAGAGGTAGGGGCCAAGTTTCCAGCAGACTTCCCCCATGAAAATCTACCAAGTCTAGTAAGAGTTCCCCACAATATCATTTGCGATCAACATGCTTCTTCTAGCAATCCTATGGTTCTAGTCCAAACAATGTACCAAGACCCTAATATACCTAATAAAGGAAAAAACATCATGGAAGATCACTTTAAAAAAATGAAAATAACATACCAAACCTACCTAAATTTAGCATGCAATTTCAATCAAATGAACATGGTAAGTAAGCCCCTCATTGACCTAGTTCCTTCAACAGAAGTATTGACGAAATTAACTAGATAAAAAAATATGAGTTCTAACCCATTTATGCAAACCACTTCAATAGATAACTTGATGCATAGTTAGTTATTGAAGAAGTGTCTTCGAATTCTACACTAAATAGTGAGCCAAACAAAGTAGACAATGTACAAATAGTGTCCAATCTTGATCAAAGTGGTATTAACGTACAAATAACTAGCCAATAATGTGTGCTTATAGTTAATCCCATGAGCAGATCATCATACCAAGGAATAGGAGCTTATGTACCCCAGCCTCAACTAGACACATCCTCAAGTATACAACCTATAGGATTAGATAATTAAATAATGGATAATGTTACACCTCAATGATAAAATGTGATGAATCCTACTCCTCCTCAACAAGTAGCGAGTGGTATTCCATAATAGCAGACACAATCTAATGTATCAACAAAATAGAGGATGAGTACATTTCCACCTCAACTAGGGGTAACTAATATTCAACCTCACCAAGTAATGACAAACATACCTCTTTAGCCACAGAATAATATGCCAGTCCAAAACCAAGCAATGACTAGCCAGTAACATGCAAATATTGGTCAATGATAGATGTCAAATATGCAACATGATTTCACTTCTTCATAAGGATTTATGAAATAAGGATCTCCCCATGTTTCTTAAGTACCTAATAAATAATCATTGGTTCAAAATGTGCCATAAATCTAGAGACAGGGTCTTGGTTCACAAGTTCCCACTCAACAGCAAGGTTTAATTAGTCAACAGCATGTCCCTTTTCAACCAAAGTAGGCATAGTATAGTTATATCCCTTCATCCCAACCATAAAATCCTCCAAGTCAAACCTTTATCATTAACCCAAACTAGAATGTCTCACAGCCAAATGTGCAATTTCAAGTACATCCCAATCCACGTATGCATATTCCTGGTTCATTCCCCAACCAAGCCAATGTACCCCAATAGAATTCTCCATCATACCCTAGTCAAAGTGTCCCACTTATGACCACCCAACCATCTATAAAGACCAATATTCTCCCTCAAACCAATATCCTTTACAATTTCCTATCCCAAGAAGTATAATAGATAAAGGATGCAATTGCTACCATTTAGGCAAGGAAGTAGACTAAGAAGTTCAAATTAGATGACATGTGTTCCTATCCAGTCAATATGGAGTATTTGTAAATACCATTACCTCCAAGATACGAACCACCCAAATTTGATAAGTATAAATAGAAAGGTGACCCTAAGGCCCATTTGACTGAATTCTTTATCGCATGTCAACCAATAGCATATAGTGACATATACCTCTTATCATTGTTTCTAAGGAGCTTGGCTGGATAATCCTTGGAGTGGTTTTTAAAGTTTCCCAAGAATTCAATAACAGTATTTGATGATCTTTCTAATAAATTTGTGTAGTGCTTTTCTTATAATCTTGAGCATGAGATTTCATTAATAGACCTAGCATAAGCAAAGCAAAAAGATGGGAAGAGTTTTCTACATTATTTGTAGTGATGTACGGCCCTTGTAAGCCATTTCACCTATAGTTTACTAGATAAACAATTAGTTGTTGTGTTTACTAAAAATTTGCATAGTGAGATAGCTTATCATTTGGAACTACAATGTGTGCATAAGTTTAAAGAGATCATTGATAAAGGTTTGTTGATCAAGTGATCACACATCAATAAAGGGGTCATCAAGCTTAATTCAACTAATCAAAAGCAAGGTACCAATCATGAAAATCACTAACATCCCATCCAAGCATAGGCATCACAACTAGGACAGACTAATAATCATGAAATACGGAAGCAATTCAATTGAAATAGGAATGTTGTGGGAAATGGAGTAACTAAATCTTCTCATGTCTAAACTATGTAAACATCATCTACACCACCTTTTAAACTTACTCCTACCTAGAAACCTCTCCAGCCAATGCCTCAAGTGAAATAACCAAAACCTACATAACAAATACAACAACCTTTACCATTACAAACCCCTCCTCCTAGAAGAACTATGCCTACAAATCATATCTTTAGTGACTTAGGGGAACCTATTGAATTTGTATTTCATAAGCTTTCTACCACTAATCTGATTAGTTGGCCTATACCATATCATTTTCCATAAGGCATTCCTTACCCTAACTGGTACTGTGAAAATAAATTTTGTGACTATCATCAGGTCAACGGGCATAATCTATGAAGATGTGTCCAAATCAAGAATTTAATCAAGAATATATTAGAGAATGGGAAGATAAAACTAGATAATGGTGATTCCACTTCCATTTAAACTCTTTGGATCTATCAAAACCCCTTTCCTTAACATAAAAATCACTAGTAGTAGAATAATCAACAATAACAACAACCAGTGCAGCAACAAAATCAACAGTATCAAAATCAAAGGCCAAACCAGTAGAATCAATAAAATCAGTAGCAGAATCCACAATGAAAAAAATGGACAAAACCAAGGTCAGAATGGTAACAACCAAGAAACCTACCATGTAGTTGCACATGACTACAACAAGGTCGTAAGTCATATTGCAGGGAGTAGTGTTAATATCATCTCAATTAATCCTAGACCAAGCACTAATCAACCTAGACCATTGCCAAACAAAAATATTTATCCAAATCACATGGATAATCCTTCTTTGACCTGGGACTGCATACAGGCAAACCAAAAAATTAGGACTTCCCCTTTTAGATCTTACATTGACAACTCATTTTTGCCATGTGACCACATGCAAGTGCACCGACAACCAAGACTTGTCCTGTCTGGTCCCACACCATTTACAACATTGGTTAGCAATAATGGTATAGTATTTAATCTTGATTATGCAATCAAAAATTAGAGGTATAAGATTACTATCTTAGGCCCACAACCATCTGCCACTTTACCTATCATCCAACCAACCGTTCAACCTCAGAATGAATAATTCACTCCTGACCAGGACAAAAAGTTTGATATTTGTAAACCAATTGCAAAATACACCATCACAAATTTCTATTTTAGATTTGTTGTAAATGTCAATAATCCACAAAAACATCTAGAATGAGTTTTTTACCCAATCCATTGTTTCTAGTGACATATCCCCTAATAAATTTTAAGCTTTGGTTGGATACGTAGCTCCAGCCCAACATGTCACATTCAACCAAAGCGATATGCCTTCCCTTGGCCCGCTCCATAATAACCTATTATACATAGAAGTTTGTATCAGATGGCATAAATTTAAATGTGTCTTTATCAATAATGGATCTAGCCTCAACATAGTATCCCTCAATCTCATCAAGCTTCTTGGGTACATGATGACAGATCTCTAGCCAAAAACAATAACTATCAAAGCTTATGATGATCAAGAAAGAGAATCATAGGGCACTATTAATTTACTAATTATCATTAGGCCTTTGACCCATGATACACTTTTCCATGTGTTGGACCTTGAGTTATCATACAACATGCTTCTAGGCAGGCCTTAGTTACATGATATTTGTGCATTCCCATCAACACTGCACTAATGTATCAAGTTTTCCCACTCAGAGATGGAGGTGAGTATTCTAGAAGATTTACACCTGTATGAACACTGCAAGTATCTTAAAGCTAAATTTTAAATCTATAATTATCACTATGGTATGAATCCTAGTTCTAAGAAGGATAAATGAAAATCTATACTTATTGATCCTTCATCAGATAAATGCATAGATCCTAATACCTTGGATTCCCTTTCCCACATACCACCTCTTAAAGCTTCCAATCATTTCACCATTTCAGATAATGGACTGGGAGAATATGTGACCCATGACACATTTCATATCACCAATCCTCCTTAGAATCTAAAAACCTTTGGGAAACCTAAAGTCATTTCACATATGCATTGGCAACAAAAGAACAAAGATAAGGGACTTGTCACCTTTGTACCAGCATCTGGCCTAGGACCTGACCCTCTTAAAGGGAATGAATCATGGTTATACAATGATGACCAAGTTGATTTTTATAAAAATGTAAAGTATCTTATTCCCAATAGGATCATAGAGTGTCATAATTATGAAGGAAGAGGCCTTAGATTAAACCAATAAGGAACCATCGAGCCGATTTCCATAACTAAGTATGAAAGACCTTATGGACTTAGATTTAAACTACTTGGGGGTGACCCTACATATTTTATTCAAAATCCATCACCAATGACTAGTGATGATAATGCCAATAGTAAAGTAGAGTATGATCATAGCCTTACCTTTGATAACCTAACTGAAACCAACCTGTTTGATAATAATCCATTTGTACCCTTACCCAAGCCGTTCATCGCAATCCATTGCCATTATATTATCTCCAACTGATAGATTGGGACCAATAAGAATCTAGTCTACCAATTAATGAGTTCCAAAATGATGAGGCATTTTATGATTTCTTAGGCCTTAGAGGCAATGTTTCAGAGACAATGTTCCATTGGGAGATCACAAATTAGGATTCTCAATCACATTAGATCCTGCAGCCTATTTTGGAGAGCGAGTGAACACACTTAGCCAAAAACAAAAAAGTAAAACATTGAGGTCCAAAAGTGAAAACCTTTTTGAGATGCTTTTCGACCAAGGAAAAATTAAACATAAAGGCCATTCTAGTAGTGAAACCTTGTTTCAAGTACCATTATATGGGGGTGCTCATTATTCTTCGAATTTAGACTAGGAGACCACCAATGTCAAACTTACCTATGGATCTAAACTCAATTTTGAGCAACAATTATTTGATCAAATTTTCCAAGAATTTTCAACTATTTATTATTACATGGCCAAATCTCCCATTAGGAGATTCATCATGCCTAGGAGAGGTTGAAGATTAAGTCCTAACAGAGGACCTTGACATAGTCCAATAGTTCAAGTCAATGTCTACTATCTTAGAAGATATTTTAACCCTCCTAGTTGAAGATACAATAAAGGTAAACATCAGGACTCCATCAGACCTGAAATGGATAAAATTAGAAGCATATCTCACTGAGGAAGAATGTGACATCGTTACATCTCTGTTAAAAGAGTTTATGGATATATTTGCATGGTCTTATTCTGACATGTGAGGATTAGACCCCGCCTTAGTTATGCACCACCTTATGGTTAATCTTGATGCCAAATCAGTAAAATAAAATCTATGTAAGGTGCATCCTCGCATTGTTGTATCAATAAAGAAAGAGTTGGAAAAACTCTTAGAATTAGGATGTATCTGATCCATTGATTACTCTAAATAGATCTCTAATGTTGTACCTATTAGAAAGAAGCCTGAAGGAATCAAAATTTGTACTAATTTTTGAGACATCAACAAAGCTTGTCCTAAAGATGATTTTTCATTACCTAATATCGACATGATTATTGACTCCATGGTAGGTTATGAAATGCTTTCACTCATGGATGGCTTTTCAAGATATAATCAGATCATAATAGCACCAAAAGATCAACATAAATTAGTGCTCACCACTCCATGGGGAACATTTTGTTACTAGGTGATGCCATTTGTCCTTAAGAATGCAGGAGCTACATATTAAAGATCCATGACTCTCATATTCCATGATATGATGCATGATATTGTTGAAGACTATGTCGATGACATATTAGAAAAATCCAAAACTAGAGCCACCATCCAGTAGTGTTGCATAAGATATTTGAAAGACTATGAGAGTAAAAAGTCAGACTAAATCCAAAGAAATGTGTGTTTGGTATAACTTCAAGAAAATTACTAGGCTTCATCATGTCTCGTAGAGGTATTTACGTTAATCCAGCTAAAGTCTATGCTATAACCAAGATGCCACCACCAACCAATTTGAAGCAACTTCATAATTGTAGGGTAAGATCCAGTCCATCTAACACTTCATCTCTCAGTTAGAAAACAAGTGCCATCCATTTACACATATTTTGAAGAAAGGAGTTGCATTTCACTAGGATGATCACAGCCAAATAGCTTTTCAACAACTCGACTATCTTATTAATTTGCCTATTTTATTACCTCATATGCCAGGAAAGCCATTCTTATTATACCTATCAGCTACTGATTATGCTCTAGGGGCACTCTTGGTGAAACATAATGATAATGGAAAGGAACATGTTGTTTACTACCTAAGTTTTACCTTGGTTACATATGAACATAACTATGCACATATTGAAAAAGCTTGTCTAGCCATCGTTTTTACAGCTCAAAAATTGCATCATTACATGTTGAATAATAAAACCATGGTCATTTCACAAGTAGATCCGATCAAGTATCTACTATCTAAAATATCTTTGCAAGGTAGAATGGATAAATGAATCATGCTTCTTAGTGATTTTGACATAGAGTATGTCAATCAAAAAGTAATCAAAGGACAAGTTCTTGCAGATCAACTTGTTAAAGCACCTCTCATGGACACACAACCACTCAAGTTTCCCTTTCCTAAATCATGACCATTATTAATATACCCCTTAAGGAGTAGCCCTAGAAGCTATATTTTGATGGATCATTCACTGCACATAGATCGGGGGCAGGCTTATTATTTATTACACCACAAGGGGATCTAATCCCTAAATAATTCAAAATTAGCTATCCTTATACAAACAACATGGCTGAGTATGAAGCACTTGTTACAAGACTTCAACAAGTAGTGAATTGGAATATATCTCATCTTCAAGTTTATGGTGATTCTTAGTTAATCATCAATCAGGTCATAGATCATTTTCAAACCAAAGATGACAAGCTGGTTCCATATAAAGCCATGGTTGACACTCAAAAAAATAAAATTGCCAACATTCAGTTTGAGCATATACCAAGGGCTAGTAACAGAACTATAAATGCCATGGCTACTATTGGTTCTCTAATTCAACAAATAGATAAAGCTAGAGTATTAATTTCTATTTGAGAATTTTTCAGCACTAACTCATGAACCTTCAACCATTACCATGATTTGTGATATCATTGGTCCTAATTCTATTTGGTACTCAGACCTTTACAACTACCTTCATGACCAAATTCTACCACTTGACCTATCTTAAAAACAAACCAAAGCCTTCATTCATCATTCCACTTGTTAAAATTTACTTGGATCCACCCTTTACCATCGTAGTTTTGATATAATTATGCTTCATTATTTAACTTTAGTATAGTCTACATTAGTGTTAAGAGTTCACAAAGGAGTATGTGGAGCCCATTCTAGTGGGGTAGTCCTATCCAAAAATATCTTATGTACTAGTTATTATTGGCCCACAATGGATGCAGATACCACTACATATGTAAAGAAATGTGATAAATGTCAATCGCATGCTAATTTGATTCATGCCCTAGTAAAAACTCTAAAACTGATGTTGACACCATGGCCATTTTCTACATGAGGACTTGACCTCATTGGGAAGATTAACCCCACATCATTTGATGGCCATAAACATATCATTACCACCACCGAATATTTCACTAAGTGGGTTGAAGCTATACCCCTCACTTATGTGACTGGAAAGCAAATATCCAAATTCATCTTCAACCACCTCATCTGCTGCTATGGTATCCCCTCTAACATTATATCTAATAATAGAGGATCATTCAAGAACAAAGATGTAGACCAGCTATGTACTAAATACAACATCACCCAACATTTTTAACAACATATTACCCTTAAGGTAATGGCCAAGATGCGGCATCCAACAAAACCATTATCAACATTCTCAAAAAGATTGTCAATGATGTTGGTCATGATTCACACCTCCAGATATTCTCTGCCCTTTGGGCATACCATACCAATCATCATACCCCCATAGGAGCCACACCATACTCACTTGTTTATGGTACTAAAGTTGTCCTTCCCACTGAGGTTGAATTGCCTTCACTATGCATCTCTTTCAAACATGTCCTAGATCATCATGACTATCGAATAGCTCACCTACAACAGCTAGACCTACTAAATGAGAAATACATAGCCATGCTCAATAATTTTCAATCATACTAGAATTGACTCAAAGTCCACTATAATAGGTGTGTAAAGTATCAAACATTTGAACTTGGTGATCTTGTTCTCAAATAAAACCAAAAGAATACCATGACTGAGAATAAACATAAAGGGAAATTCAAACCAAACTAGATAGGGCCTTTCATCATCACTGTAGATTATGGATCAAGAGCATATAGGCTTACCACACCAAATGGTGATGAACTTCTAGAGCCAATCAATATTATTCATCTAAAATGGTAATATGCTTGAATGCTAAGGTGTATTGTTTGTAAGGACCATTTTAGTTATGCCTTTTTGTCACTATTCCTCTTTGTACACATATTATTCTTATCCATACTCTTTGTCATATCCACTTTCCATTTTTGACCGATTGACCCAACATGTTTTGAAGCCTAACCTGTTTGACCTTGGTTTTTATCATTTGTTATGCAATTTTAGCATCAAGGTATTTGATCAGTTCATCAGTTGGTTCAAGAAATTTAGACAGAGATTGTATTTTGGGATAGTGTGATAGAAGGTTCGGTAGTTGCATCTTTCATTTTTTAGTCCTTTCTCACCACCACTCTTGCTACTAATTATAACCATATTTGAGGAAATTAGTACCATTGATATATGCCATTATGTCCTAGTTATAACTGCCTATGGGCAAACTAGGGGCAATAGGAAGCCTTGATGTACCACTTGCCACTTTCGATGCCATACTATGTATTTTTACCAACTATGCCTATTTTTTTTGAATTGGTTACTGCACTAGTCAAATTCCTCCATTTTAGGGGTCGAACTATAGTGACTTGAGGTCCTCCTCTAAGGACTATGTAGGCAACACTCAATAATTATTGAGGTCAACTCAATCACCCTTTTCCCAATGCTCTCACCATTTTGTGAGCAATCTAATTTTGAATGTTCTCACCATTTTGTGAGAAACCTAAGTATGAACGCTCTCATTATTTTGCAAGCTTGAACCATTTAGTTTCTCATCATTCTTGATTAAGTTGTGACACTCCAAAACAATTCCAAAAACATTTCAAAAAATCATTAGAAAAGAATAAAAACATTGACCACTTCTTTGCCTTAAGGATTCTGGGAACCCTTACTAAGTTACAAGAAAATCACTTATCATTTAGTTTCCCCATATTTTTTGGCCTTTTCTCTCACACACTTACCATTTTTCAAGACCATTCATATTCTTTTATCACATATATTATGTTTATTTTCATCAGTTATCACATTCTTCCCATCCCCTGGGAGAACTACATTTATCCTAAAGTTTTTTAATTGGATATTGCATCCATGGAACTATGTAGGTAGAATCCACTTGCCTAGTGCATATGGAGATAGCTCAACCACCCCCTTCTTTTTCTTCTATTCTCCCATTTAGTTTGTTTGTTAATTTGTTGCCTATTTTCTAGGGGCAATGTTTGCAGGATTTTAATTGCATTGTTTATTTGTTTATTTCTGCTTATTTTATTTATTTGTCTACCTATTTGTTTGCTTTCAATACTTTTGCCTTTATTCAGTTTATATGCGTTCATTAGGTGATTCCTTATCCACACTTACACTTGAATCCATCCATATTCATATGTTTACATTGTCATCATGGTTTCTATCATTAGTGCATTGTTTTCTATTTGAGTATTAGATTATGGAAATCAATCCTTATGCATATTTTGGTCAAGTCTTTATGGTGTTCTATCATGATGCCTACCATCACATGCTCTAATAAACCTCCACTTTAAGAAGTCTATTCAGCAATGGTGGCATCTCTTCAGCATCGACATCTTGATTCCACTCCAAATCATATCCCAAATAGAGTAATTGACCACAAAAGAATTTTAATCTTTATTAGTTTGGATGAGCATCTCCCTACTAGTAGGTTGTTCCAATTCATCATTACCCTATGCGTAAAGTTATCATCATCCTCGACTAAGTTTATCATGTTTTCCATAATCAGGGTCCAATGATTATAACTACTTATGGGCAAATCATTGCACACCGTCCCACCTGCATTTCTCAATGATTATAACCACCTTTGGGAAAATCATTGTGTTATCACCACTTTAATTTTTCTACCTATATAGGGGCATGTTATTATCTTGTTTGTCTATCTTAACTAGGGCAGCTCCATCTTCTCAATGGTTATAACTACCTTTGGTCAAATCATTATGTTATCATACCACATTGCCACTATCGGGGTACAATAATTATAACCGCCTTTAGGTAAACCATTGTACACCATCCCACTTTTATTCTCAATGATTTTGACTACTTTTTCAATATCATTATATTTTCACCCCATCATCTTTCCTTTCTTTGGTCCCCTCATTTCACTTCTTTCTTTTTGAGGGATCATTTGTTGATCCACTTGTGTCAACCATTCCCTCGAGGGGGCATCATACAGTTAGTTTATCATCATTATAGTTATAGGCATATAGGACCATTTCATTCTTTGAGAAGATGTTACTATGCTTATAGATTGCAACACCTTCCCAAACAAGGGAAAACTGTAGACACCTAAAACTAGCCACCGATAACCTCCAATCAGGGTTTTGGCTAGTTTCTATCTAAAATGTACAATTTAGCCAAAAAACACTAAAACACACAAAATGATGTAAAACTGGTATATTTAAGTGTCAATTTTAGCTAGGGTATCCCTAAATAGGGAAATGCAATTTATGGGCCAGCTAACTTTGATCAGTTTATTTTTAGTCAAAATGCCAAATTTGCACCTACATATTCTGGCCTACTCTTTCCTATCAAATCTTTTGCACAAGACTCATGCCTTTGTTATTTGTTTTTGGCAACATCCTAATGGGAATACGCATCCAACTCATCTAATGTGGACTTCCAATTCAAATCCAATCAAATTTAGGACCAATAATAAATCATTCTGATCAATTTAGGTAATTTGTGCATAATGTGCTTAATCATGCCTAAGAACTAATAACCCAAATCAAGGCCTAATCAAAAATTCCATGGAATCTTATTGAATACTTGTTTTTAGAAATAAATATTGAATATTTTCATCAAGTGACTTCATTTCTTAAGAACGCATCCTTAGGCCATAAATGCCATAAATATCAGGATTCATGCCCTCCATGCCTCATCAATGCCTTCCATGATGCCCTCCATACCTCTTAATTTCCCCTTCTTCTAATGCCATGATGAGGATAATTAAAAATTTTAATTCCAAAACTGAATTAATCCTCAACCACACATCTCAATCTTGAGATGGATGGTTGAGTTTGATTCTGATCAAATCCAAAAAACTATAAATAGGAGGCCTCACAACATCATTTCTAAGCTTAATTTGTGCAAAGTTATAATTCAAGATTGGTGCCAAAAGCTTCAAAAAACTAGTTTTATAATACTAGATTGATTCTAAGCCAAGCCAGGCCATAAGCCAAAGGTGCCAAGAAGAGATGAAAGTAGACACGCTCCATTGAAGACCTCTTGAAGCACATGCCAAGCAAGCCATAATTACATAGGCATTTGGAGCATCCAAGGAAGGTGAAAGGAATTCTTGTGTTTTCATTCCTTGCTTTTTAGTTGTGATTACCATTTGCTTTTGTTAACTAAGCTCTCCCTAATGTCTAGGCCTAGATATGTTATGCTATTAGTGTGTTTATTTCACTTTGTTTTCATTTTAGAACTAACACCATACTAATCATCCTCTCTTGAGTCAAATTCCTAGGTCACAGTATCACCATCATTAGATAGGATTTTCATTCAAGTTTCTCTCTCTTTTCCTAGTAGTTTGTAGCACAGAGCAAAGATCCTAATTGAAACATCAAAGGGAGATAGCCCTTATAATATAGAGATTCAATCCACTGATTATGTCACCCATAGCCTAGGATTGTTTCCATGTTTTACCAAACTATGAAGGCCTAAAACTACCTTCACAAGGGTATGAGTTTGATTGATAATACTTTTTGGCATGCTCAATGGGACAAACAAATAAATATTTTATAGATTCAAATAGGTTTGAAGCTAAAGAAATTTTTTTCAAGAGATGAGAATATTTATCTTTATCACAAGCTAAAGATTCTTCAAGTTGTAGAGTTCAATGGATCATTTAGATAATTCTTTCATGCCAAAGTTTACCACATGTTCAGCAAGTAAAGGTATTCCTTTTGAATTTATATCTTATAAGAGATCAAGATTTAGGAGGGAAAAACCATATCCTCAGAAAAAGTATTTGCCTCCTGGTCATCTTATTATTCTAAGCATTACAATCCCTACTATCCAATTGGCCATCAGAAACCAGGTGTTCACTTCATTCAATAGAGGTATCCCACTAAATTTAGCCTAGTTTGATGACATTCCAATGTCTACCCTCAAGAGTATCCCATTTTTTTAGGAGAAAATCAAACAACCCCTATTGAGCATATCCAAGATGTGGTTAATCTTTGTTCAGTCCATAATGTTGTTGAAAATAATGTTGCTATCAGATTACTTGTTTCTTCCTTCAAAAGAAAAGCATTAAAATGGTATATAAATCTCCCACTAAACTCCATTTCTACCTGGGATGAATTGGGTGCAGCTTTAGTCAAGTAATTTGAGGATAAATTTGATCACCTATCTTTAATTGAGCAATTGACTACCATAACAAGAGCTCTTCATGAGTTCATGTATGATTTTAACCTTAGATTCTAGAAGACATGGACTAAAATACCTATGTTGATAAGGCCATCCCCTGAATATGCATTTTTGTACTATGTAAAATCCTTTAATAATGACATTAGTGTGATGATATAGTTAATGGGTGGTACTACTTTGCCAGATGCTTATGAGGTTGCAATAAGGGTATAAAATAGTTTGATACAAGCTGGTAAGATTTCTCTAAGACCTCCAATGCATATATTTTTAGAAATAATTTCTATGCCAACCCCTCATGTTCCTCAAATCCCATCCTTAACTCTTATTCCAACACCTCAAGATCAAATTATAGCCCCTACTAGTCAAGCTAGTGAGATAGGAGAGTTGAAAAGCTTGTTACAGTCCTTTCAAAATGAAATAGTGTATCTCAAAAGGCAATAATTTTAGTCAAATAGGCCCTATCAATAGCAAAATCATAACACCTATCAGCCCTTCAAAGATCAAAGGCTTCCTTATCAAGGTTTCAGAGAAAATAAACAACCTTATCAGCACAAGGAGCCATAACTCCAGCTAAGCTATATGTTGCTCTTGATCCTAATGTTCCTTCCACTTCAAAGGCCATTATTCCCACCCCAACTCAAAATAATATGATGTTGGATTTAGGTTGATAGCCCTCAAATCTCAATGATGCTCAAAACCAAGCCTTGGTATTACAGAACATCACTAGGCCACAAATGACACAAGAAGAGTTTTCATTTCAAGTAGGTCAGTACCAAGATATAGGTTTAACATCACAAGGAGAGACTCATCAAGTTCCAGGGAATCGTAATGCCATTAATGTAAATTGGCAAGTAAATGATCATGTTGCTTTTACTCAAGGTGTTAAAACTAATAAATCAAGTGGTCAAGTTGCAGTTATAACTACACCTAAAATAAGAGCCATTAAAGAGGCTCAAGAGATGAAAAATGCTTCAAGTACTCCTAGGTTTATTTCTAAAATTACAAAAGAGAAACTTGTTGTCCCTACAACTTAGAAAAATTAGAATATAGAGGTTGGTAAGGTTCATCAACTACCTCTAGTTCATGAACAACCAGTGCTTCAAAAGGTCCAACCAAAGGTTAGTGGATCTCATTTGAGTATAGTAGATCAGATGAAGAAGTCTAACATCAGAATTAGCATTTGGGATTCCCTTTCCATTCTATCACAAAAGGATAAGCTCATTCAAGATTTTTTAGTTCTAAAATTATCTCCAAAACCAGTTAAGAAAGAAGGTGTTATCTTAACTAATTTGAATCAACTAGTAAAGCAACTAGTACAACAAGTAAATGAGATGACAAAGGTGGAGAAAATTGAGGTAAAATTTAAAAAAAGTCCTCCTTTTTAACTTTATTTGATAGTAGGTGATACTTTGGTTCATAATTGTATAGTGGATAGTGGAGCTAGTAGTACAATCATGCCTAAATATATTATAGACAAGCTTGGACCTGTTTATGATCCAAACACTAAAGGAGTATTGTAATTGAATGGGTCAACAACAAAGATGGTAGGCATCATCAAAGATTTGAAATTGACATTACATGCTTGTCCCAATGTTACTATTTAGCAGGATGTTGTTGTGGTAGACTTGCGTCCTTACTTTGTTATGTGTCTTTCAAGAGACTTCACCTCAAATATTGGGGGATATTTATCAGCTAATTGAACTTATTTGATGTTCAAAACTAGGTATGATGCCAAGGTAACAATTCATTCTAAACTTATTACACATTTTCATATGGAGCCATATATGCCAAGTATTGTGAATATTAATTGTATCATCTTGGATGAAGTACTAGAAGCTAGTGAAGTAGAAAGTGAATCACCTTTGGATGGAGTTCTAGATTTGTTCCTTGATGATTGGGATTCTACCTTACATGATCATGATCCCTATAATCTGATTGAAGGACTTGATGTGTATTGCCTTCATGAGAATGATGCACCAATTCCAGCCATGGTCAAAGAAGATGAGTCTAATGAAAGTTTGTGGCAATTGTACTTTGATGGATCAAGGAATAAACATGGAACTAGAGATAAAATGATGTTGGTTTCTCAAAAAAATCAAAATTATTTCTCTTTTATTAAATTTTATTTTAGTTGTTTAAATAATGTTGTTGAGTATGAAGCACTAGTTCATGGTTTGCAGTGGGCTAGGAAGATGAAAGTCAACACCTTACAAGTTTTTGGTGATAGTGAACTTGTAGTTCACCAAGTAAGAGATTTAAATGTATAAAAAAAAAATTTGCTTAAGTCTTACATTCATAGAATATGGGACTTACTTGAAGATTTCCAAGCTTTTAACATTCAGGCAATACTGAGAGGTGAGAATAAACATGTTGATAGGTTGGCTACCGTTGGGGAATAATTTAATATCCCAGCTGATGTAAAAAGTGATTAAATTCAATCACACATAAAGTTCTTTAAAACACTTTGTATTATATATAATCATGAGAATCGGTAAGTGTTTGAAGATGACAACCAGATTATGAGATTCTTGTAAGAGGAGGCTAAGTTTTCTTCAAGAAACCAGTCAAAGAACTTACTACAGTATGGCGATCAGATTATGTAACTAAAAAAAAATAAGCTACCTAAGGGATTGGTCACACTTGAAAACATTTTCAATGGTGATGATGAGTTAAGTAAAGATAAGTCATCCTTGTCAGCAAAGGAAGAGCATTATGCCAATGTAGAGATTGTAGCTAGTAAGATTTTGAAGTTGGGTAAGGTATGAACTCCACAAAAGCAAGCTTTCATTGAGTTATGCACAAGTTTTACTAATATATTTTCATGGTAGTATGGTGATATCAAGGGATTTGATCCAAGTTTGGTTCAACACACCATTGAGTTAGAGGAGGAGACTAAACTAGTAAGATAAAGACAAAAGCCAATCAATCCTAAGCTTGAGCCTTTGATTAGAGCTAAGCTTCACAAGCTCATAGAATCAGTAATTATATTTCCAATCAAGCACTTAACTCAGGTGGCCAATCTCATTCTAATATGAAATAAGAATGGTGAGATTCATTTGTGTGTTGATTTTCATACTTTGAATAGGGATTCACTTAAAGATCACTATCCATTACCATCAATGGAACAAATTTTACAACTTGTTGGAGGTTTAGAGAGGTTTTCTTTGTTGAAAGGATATAGTGGCTACAATAAAATTTTGGTCAAGGAGGAAGACCACTTTAAGATAGCCTTCACAACTAAATGGGGGATATTTGCATATAGAAAGATGCCATTCGGTTTGTCTAATGTTGGAGCAATATTTTAGAGAGCTAGGGATATGGCATTCTAAGGCCTTCTTAATAGGTTTGTACTTTTTTATTTGGATGATATAATAGTGTTTTCAAATAATGCATAATATCACATGGTTCATCTCAAGTAACTATCTGAAAAGTGTAGGCAATTTGGGGTATCTCTAAATCCCAAAAAGTGTGTTTTTTTGTTTCATGAAGGTAACCTTCTTAGACATGTTAATTCAAATAATGGTTTAAGCATAGATTTTGAAAGGATTAACTCCATTCTTACACTTTCCTTGCCTAATCACAAAAAGTCTATGCAAAGCTTCTTTGGGAAATCAACTTCATAAGGAGATATATTTGAGATTTTTCCATTTTAGCAAAGCCACTTACAACCATGTTAAATAAGGATCAGGGATTCATCTAGTCTAAACAAAGAGTAAATAATTTTTTAGATATTAAGAGGGACATAGCTAGTGCTCCTACACTCATAAATCCATATTTCACAAAGGATTTTATTTTTTATACATATGCTAACATGGACACCATTTCAGACATTCTTATGCAATAAAATCATGAGGATTTAGAGTAGCCAATAGCATTCTTTAACCAAGGTTTGGAAGAGTATTTAATAAGGTCTTATTTTATTTAAAAGCATGTCCTTTTAGTTATAATATCTCTTAAAAAATTTAGACACTTGTCTAATAATAAGATACATCTAATGGTTTCCCATCTAAACATCAAAGAGTTTCTTTTGAACAAGGATATAAATGAGAAGAAAGTTGATTAGATAACCAAGGTAATGGAGTATGATGTGTAAATTAAGGTCACAAAGCTAATTAGAGGCAAAGGACTTTGTGAGCACCTATCTCAAGACTTGCAAGAGACTGATGAGACTATTTTGGTGTCAAATGATGAAGAGATTGTAGTTGTTCATACCTCACCTTCCAGTTGGTTTCACGACTTGGTAATCTATCTCCAAGATGGTATTTATCCATCTCATCTAAGTGCTTTAAAAATAAGATATTTTATATTTCAATCAATTCCATTTTTACTTACTAATGGTGTGTTGTTCAAGAAATATATCAATGGCATGTTGCTAAGATGTATTAAACCAAGTCAAACTCAGAGATTGCTTAAAGAATTACATGATGAACAAGGTGGAGAACATTTTTCTGCAAGAAATATAGCCTTTAATATCATGAGAGGTGGGTACTATTGGCCTAGTACATTTGGTGATTGCCATGCATGGATTAGAAAGTGAAAATGGTGTGTTATGTTTGTAGGAAAAGTGAAACTTTCATCCTTATCTCTTCAACCAATTGCAGTGGATCAGCCCTTTGTCTAATGGGTCTAACTAATATAGATTACTTCACACATTGGACAAAAGCAGTGGCATTGAAAGAAACAAATGAAACCAATGTTCTAGATTTATATAAAGGTTTGCTTACTAGATTTGAAGTTCCGTCAACTATTATTTTTGATAATGTAATGGATTTTGTGGGATCTAAGATTAGTCATTGGATTGTCCAATATGAAATTTACCTTAGTACTTCATCAAACTATTATCCACAAGGAAATGGCCTTGTTGAATCTTCGAATAAGAACCTATTGAGGATCATAAGAAGGACTATTGAATATAATAAAAGATCATGGCATCTCAAGATGATATTATCCCTATGGGCTGATAGGATCACTGACAAAAGATCAATAGCCAACTCCCCATACAAGCTGTTATATGGTAAGGAAGTAAGGTTACCCATTTCTCTTGAGTTTGATGCTTTATAACTAATGCATCAACTTGAATTGTTGGAGAATGAGCCTATAGATATCAAGTATACTGAGATTATAGAGCTAGAAGAGACAAGAAATTAGTTTATGATAGCCATGGAAATTCATCAAGCACAAGTGAAGAGAGCTTTTGACAAAGGATTTTCTTCACAAATTTTCAAAAAAGGAGATTTGGTCCTCAAGTGGGATGAGGATAGAGTTAAATCAGGAAGGCACACAAAGTTTGATTCCCTTTGGAGTGGCCCATACATAATCTCCAACTCCAAATATCATAATTCATTCCAACTTGCAAAGATGGATTGTCAGGATTTTCCAATCCCATTCAATGAGATACATCTAAAACATTGCTACTGAAGAGCAAAGCTCCTTGTACATAGTTTTTTTGCTTTCCTCCAACTGATGTTCAAGCATAGTAGTTTCACTCTATTTTATTTCATAAAAGTACTTGTTTACATATTTGTTTTACTTAATTTCCCCTGCTTTGTGTGTTTCCCTTCTATTTTGAAGGATGAAGCTTATCTCATGCCAAAAGAGAGTTTGTAGTCATGGATCAAATATATCATTTCTTTATGGATTCAAAACTCATGTATAACTCCATATTCTCAATCATAGCAGGCATGTTTCCTAGTTGAGTCACCAAAATGTTGACAATTTTGACCCTACAGGTCAAAATTACAACATCTACCATTTGAAACTTTGTTTCATCTTGTGAATTAGTTTTGGGTCTTGAATAGTTTGAAGGAATTGTTCAAGTCTACATGGTCTTTATCTTTTAGGATAATTATCCAAATAGAAATCTTGAAGGGCATCCTCAAAATCAAGGTCATTTCTTTCAAAGAAGCTAAAGGATCTATTTCATTCTTCCAAAAGGCATTTGAAAAAGTCTGAAGGGTCTTTTCCTTTTGTGAGGAGGCATTTCAAGGATCAAAGGCACTTAAGAGAGTTCTGAAGGATTTCTTTTGAGAAGATAAAGACCTTGAAAGAAATTTTAAAGAAAATAGATAAAGATAAAAATCCTAAATATTTAATTCTTTCAGACCTTTTGTCTGAAGGAAATGGACATTTACAAACATCCAAAGTGTAGAATCCTTTCGAGAAAGTTCTTTTACAAAAACTTGAAGGTCATTGGAAAATGTTGAAGGGACTTTACAAGAATCCCAAAGGGTATGTGCCCTTTAGGAAAGTTCATTTGCAGGAATCCCAAAGCGTAGAGTTCCTTTAAGAAGGATCATTTCAAGGAATTCTAAAGGGTATGTACCCTTCAAAAAAATCACTCCCAAAAGGCTAAAGGACCATTCAAAAAAACCCTTAGGGCACCTTCCCTTTGGGAAAGTCCATTTTTAAAATTGAAGGGTCACTTTGTAGAAGCTTGAAGGGTAGTTTTGAAATCTAAAGGGTAATAAGGAAAGGAAAGACAACCATTCCTTTGGACTTTTTGTCTGAAGGAAAAGAAAGGCCATGACAAGAAGTATGAAAGAATTATTTTGGGAAAATTTTCTAAAAGAATTCTTTTCAGAAGATTTATATGAAGAAAAGAAAGACACATGGTTTCCTTTAGACTTTTTCTCTGAAGGAAATGGACAAAAATGACTCAGAAGGATAAGCTCAAGAGAAAAAGACACAAAATGAAGGACTTTTCAAAAAATTTGAAGAAATTCCCTTGGACAAATTATCTGAAATAATTCCTTCAAAATACTTTCCAAGTGGATAGACCAATAAAGAAGGATGAAGAGATGCAGACAATTTGTCTGAGGGAAAACAAGTAAAGACAAAATCTCAAAGATATATTTCCTTCAAACTTTTTGAAAAGTCCTTCATTTTTTGTCTTTTTCTCTTGAGCTTATCCTTCTGAGTCATTGTTATCCATTTCCTTTAGACAAAAAGTTTGAAGGAAACCATGTGTCTTTCTTTTCTTTGGATAAATATTCCTAAAAGAATTCATCAAACAATTTATCTGAAAGTATTCTTTCAGACTTCTTATCACAGCCTTTCTTTTCCTTCAAACAAAAAGTCTAAAGGAATGGTTGTGTCTTTCCTCTCCTAATTACCCTTTGGCTTTTGAAACTACCCTTTGGGATTTTGAAAAGTGACCCTTTAATTTTGAAAATGGACTTTCCTAAAGGGAAGGTTCCCTTCAAGTTTTTACGAATGGTCCTTCAGCGTTTTGGGAGTGACTTTCCTAAAGGGCACATACCCTTCAGAATTCCTTGAAATGAACCTTCCTGAAGGGACTCTACCCTTTGGAATTCTTGAAAATAAACTTTCTCAAAGGATACATACCCTTTAGGATTATTGTAATGTCCCTTTGATATTTTTCAAGTGACCTTCAAGTTTTGTAAAAGAACTTTCACAAAGGGATTCTACCCTTCAGGTGTTTGTAAATGTCCATTTCCTTCAGACAAAAAGTTTGAAGGAATCAAATCTTAGAGCTTTTTATCTTTATCTATTTTCTTCAAACTTTATTTTAAGGCCTTTATCTTCCCAAAATAAATCCTTCAGAATTCTGTTAAGTGCCTTTGCCCTTGAAATGCCTCCTCCTGAAAGGAAAAAACCCTTCAGACTTTTGTAAATGCCCTTTGAAATAATGAAATAGAAACTTCAACTTCTTTGAAAGAAATGACCTTGCTTTTGAGGATGCCCTTCAGTATTTATATTTGGACAATTCTCTTGAAATAAAGAGACCATATAGACTTGAATAATTCCTTCAGACTATCCAAGATCCAAAACTGATTCACAAGATAAATTGTAAAGTTTTGAATGCTAGAGGTTGTAATTTTGACCTATAGGGTCAAATTTGTCAATATTTATCTACAAGGGTTTCATGTGAATGGGATATGTTGTGCTCCATGTTTTAATTTCATAACAATCATCTCCATTCCATGTTTAGTCTCTCAAGATCATGCATTGAGTAAAGACACAATCATATAAAGACATAGTTAGTCTTTTACTCATTTCTAGTTGTAGTCATGGTATTTTGAGGTTTGAAACTTATTATGAGGATGTTATGAAGAGTATTATTTTATTGAACACCTCATTGGAACATGAATAAACAAACTAGACCTCTCAAATTTCATGCAATGGACTATGACAATCAATTCTCCCATATGCACAGTCATACGCCATTGGTGTGCACTCTTAGAAGAATGGCATATTGGAATGAAAGTATTTAAACTTTTTTCAAGTCCTCAAAATTTGATAAGATACATTTGAGCATCTAGAAAATTTATAAGATTAGTTTCAAGCTTGTATACCATACAAACTAGTTATCTCAACCATCATTATCTGGTCTACAACTATTTTAGCATCTACATGAAGATTAAAACATTGAAAGGGAGTATAGAAACTTGTTTCAAACTCTATAATGATTTTCAAATATTATTTTAACACTTTAAGAGAGCATTATTTTGGTTATAGGCTCATATTTCATGTTCATTGCTTGTGTTTACACTCACTACCCTGCAACATGGAAACGTCCACCTACAAGTGGCACCATAGAAACTTGATATGCTTTATAGATAAGATTGGAACATGATTTGGAAACTTATTAAAATCTCAATATGTTGGGGATAATATGATAGGTATGTTTGAGGCCTTGATTTGGCAAGCATAGTGAGGAGTCATGATCAAAGTTGAGGATGTGAACTCGAAGACAAGTTTCCCTAAAATAGATAAATAGAGCACCCAACACTTTTGGGGTTAGAATATGATGATGTCATATAGTGTTTTTATTAATCTAAATGATTATATCCTATATCCCTATCATAGGTCATAACCTCACAAAAGAATGAGAATGTGTGACTAAGGGAAAGAAGTGTTTGAGAGACTCCAATATTGACTTTTGTTCACTATGTTCATTTAGTGACTTCTACAATATTTCAAACTCAAAAGGACTTCACTACCCAAGGTGGTAATTTAAGGCATATATATATATATATATATATATATATATATATATATATATATATATATATATATATATATGTTTTAATGGTCATATTGAGTTAATAAACACACTTGTGTCTCAAATATCACTAAAAAGGGTTTGAAAACTAGGTTTTTGGGCTAATAAGCACACTTATAGGTGTATTTTGGTTTGAAAGGCCACCTATAGCTGATTGTAGGTATCTACAGCATGATGACACAAACCTATGCATGAAAACCTAGTAGATAAGGACATATGAAAGTTCACAAATGCCTCATAATATGACATCTAATTCTCAAGGGCATGTGGCATAGGTTTCAAAGATGATTCCCACCTATAGGACCCCTGCTCAGTCAATTGTAGCTGACTATAGTGGACATTGAGTAAAAAGATGGTGTTTTTGATGTTTGTATTGTAAGAACATGACTTGGATAGATCCAAAGGGATTTAAAATGGTTAAAATAACTCCAAGAAGGTATTTTAACACTATGTTCAAGGCCCAATTATGTAAATACATCCCTATCGGTGTCATTTCTCTAGGCAAGATAATATAATCACAGTTGACTATAATTAAACATGACAAGGAAAGGTGAAGGCACCTTAAGTTGGAACTAGACCGTGAATATCAAACATGGTTAAATATCCTAACAAGTTATGGTGACTTCTCATGATGCTCATGACATGGGAAAAATGCAAAGAGAGGCCTCAAAACAAGCACCTACAGTCAGATTTGATACCCTACACATAATCCACTTTCTCACAATCTATCTTAAATAATTTGAAGGGTTGTAGGGCCTAATAATGTGAATGAGAGCTGAATTTTAACTAAAAACATACCCATAGCTTAAATAAGATCCCCATACATTGATTTTGTCTGAGGAAATAGCGAAATTTCCCTCTATTTTGTCTCAAATAGAGGGCACTCCCAGAAGGCACAAACCTATAATTTTGGAGATTAAGGGTGAGTTAGGAGTTGTTTCAACCTTGAAAGAAGATGTGATAAGTCAAATGAGACCTGTACCAACATGATTAACCATGAATAGGTGTCTAAAACAAGAGTGGTTCAAACTTACAAAGATGCAGGTAGGCCTACTCAGTCTTGTCTAGATCTAAAAGCCCAAGAGGGGGTCAATTCCATCCCTAGTGTTATATGAACATTCTAATGAGATTGAACATGTTTTTAGGTAGTTATAATGTGTTTCCAAGATATTTATATGCAAAAGAGATCACAAGAAATCCATTTCTTGGCTCAAAACACATTAAGCCTATAGGAAATGGTAGACAAAGCTCGAATAGGAAACTTGGAGAGCTCATATCTAATTTGAGCTTTGCATGGGCGCTCAAGGAGATAGTAAAAGTTGAAAGGGTCCTAAATAAACACTTTGTGGGATTGGTTCATCATTCCAACATCAGATCTTTATAAAAAATCTTTAGGGGTAGAAATGGCCTAAAACTCTCTAAAACCCTTGGTAAGGACCTGATTTGGAAAATAAAGGAGAAGAGGCATCCAAATGGAATGGAATGACTAGGATGGTGGTTTATTCTTGTAGAGGACTCTCTAGGTCTCCTCCCCATCAACTTGAGTCTTACCCTACCTGTACAGACAAGTCAAAAAATTAGTTTATTTGATTATTTTTGGTGTTGTGCAAGTATGGAATATTTTCAAGGGATGTAATTCACATTGGGAGAAGGATTCGGACTTGGATAACCCCTCATTTCCATTTATTATAGCATAAAATCTCCTAAGTGCTTCTAAAAGTACTCTCACTTTAGCCAGTTTAGAATGACAGTCAAAAAGCTAGTGAGAAGGATGAAAACTTCAAGTGGAAGGATTTTCAAGTTTTATTTGAGGAATCTAAATTCATAAAAGGTCTTGATAGGTGCCATTCACCACTCTATGTAGACTGGTTTATAAAATTGAAGACAAATTTGGTGTCAAGTGTGAGAGGTGGATGAAAGAGGAGTTCTCTAGACTGTAGATAGTGATGACTCATATGTAGAAGAATCCTGATGATTAGAAATGAAACCAATGCATGATGTAACATGTCTAAAACTCTTCCCCTCATTGTAATAATCACATCTATCCCTAGTATATTATGGACATTCCAAGAAGGCTAAATGATGAAGGCAATTTTCTAATGAAGAAATGAGGAATTCTATGCCACATTTCAGGAGTTTCATGTTTTTGAGAGCCATTTGTCCTATGAGACCTTGCATAGGTTATCTCCTAATTATTTATCTTGCATGTGTGGCTCCTCCTCTTAGCATGACACATATCCTAGTAACTCTTTGACTTAATTCTCTTCTCCTCTCTCTCAAATTCTATAAGTAGTTGCAATTTTGGCTCTTATAGAATAATACCACACCATGTATGGTGAAGCCCTACTAGAATGACGTTGCATTTTACTTTTGAATAATTAATGTAAGTCTGGTTTTGAGTTCATAAACATTTTTTTAAGTGTGCAAAGTGATGTATGGTGGATTTATTGATAATTGTATATCCTTGTTTGCCTTATCCTTCCATGTCTATGCAAGAGTTCATATTCTAACAAGTCATATAAAGTGCATTAAAGTGTGTTAGTATCCTTTAAAGTGTATAATTTTTCTTAGAGTATGCATTCTTCCCTCTAGTTCACTTACCTTGTGTTGTCTCATGCACATCACCTCTATATTGAAACTGTAATGAAATTACTTAGATGTTCACACAAAGTCACATAGAATAAATATATATGAGAGATCACAAAGCAATAATCAATAGCAAAGTAAAATACTGGATAGTATAGCAAAGCCACTTCAATGGGGAAACCTCCACAACAATGCAATAAGAGTAGAATAATAAATATATGATTATTAAAGACTAATCACTACGTCCTATATATAGTCTACTTAGCCATGGTTATTCCATAGGCTGGCCTATCTAAGAACATAGAGAAATGCAACAAGAATATAAAAGAGGTATGTAAGCCATAAGTTGGCCACACATATCCCTAGACACACTAATATCTAAGGGTATAGTATGCCTCTCCCCTTCAAAACAATTTTGTCTTCAATGTTGAGGCAACTCTGGATGTTGCTGCATAAATTCTTCATCCTCTCAAGTGGCATCTTCACATAGTAGATTCTTTCATTTGATCAAGTACTATGTAATTGCTCTAGATTTCAGTTGCTTAGTGCATATGTGAAGGATTACCTCAGGATCAATAATAACTCTACCTTCCTCATCCAATTCTAGTAACTCTATTTGAATGCTAACTCTATGTCCAATGACTTTCTTCAGGCATGATACATGAAATACTGGATGTATGTGAGTGGATGAAGGAAACTCTAACTTGTAGGCCAGATTACCAATTTTTTATAAGATCTGATAAGGCCCATAATACTTAGGGGACAACATGTTATCCTTTTTTTTGTTGATTTAATGACATATACTTATATGGTTGCAAGCAAACAAAGACCCAATCACCAATGTCAAAATGCCTCACTTCTATGTTGATCTACCTATTGCTTCATGTGAGACTAGGCCATATCCAAATTTTCACACAAGCTTGCAAGGACCTCTTGTTGATGGTGAATATGTTCTTCAATTGCATGGACTTTAGGATGGACCTTCAAGGTTGAAGTGATGGATGGAGGATGGTATCCATATAGTGCTACAAATGGAGACATTTTAGAAGAACTATGAACAAAAGTATTATACCACCATTTAGCAAGTGGCAACCAATGAACCCATTTATCCTATTTATCATAAACAAAACAACAGAGATATCCTTCTAGACATTTGTTGACTACCTCAGTTTGTCCATCAGTTTGAGGATGATAGGATGAAATATAAGCCAATTGGGTACCCAAACATGAAAATAACTTAGTCCAAAAATTTATAGTAAAAATGGGATCTCTATCACTGATAATGATCTTAGGGGTCCCATGCAATTTCTAAACTATATTGAGAAAATCAAAAGCTACTATACTAGCAACAAATGGTTGTGATAAATAACAAAAATGAGCATACTTACTGAGATGATCCACAACAACCATGATAACATTTTGACCATTAGATCTTGATAACCCTATAATGAAATCCATAGATACCTCTTCCCAACGCTGGCTAGGGATGGATAAAGGCTATAAAAGACCTAGAGTTTTAATGGTTTCACCTTTATTCTATTGATAGGTCATACATTCAGCCACCTATTTCTGGACATCCCCCTTGAGTCCTTCCCAAAAAAATCTTGCTTGATTCTGTGATAGGTTCTTAAAAATTTTGAATGACCCCCAAGTAGAGTTGCATGAATTTCCTAAAGAATTTTGTGTTTAAAAATATAATTTTTACAAAGGTATAATTTGTCTTTATATCATAATGCATTACCCTTCCATGTGAATTTTTCAAATCCACCTAAACCTTGTTGAATATTTTGAATCAAATGATGGGTAGCATTATCATTTTCCATTCTAATCGTGCTTATTCTAGCCAATCTACCTATAAAATGGTTATGCCATATAGCAATGCCTCAACTGATTCATCCTTTCTAGATAGTGCATTTGCTACCAAATTATCCTTGCCTTTTTTTTAGACTATGTCAAAATCATAGCCTAACATCTTAGTTACCCATTTTCGTTATTCTTTAGATGACATTCATTGTTCTAAAAAATATTTGAGACTATTATGATCATTCTTTACCTAAAAGTGATGACCCATCAAAAAAGCTTTCCATTGTTTGACTACATACAAAATGGCCATCATTTCTTTCTCATAGATGGGTTTGTGCTGATTTTTACCTTTTAGTTGATGACTTTCAAATACAAGTGGTCTACCTTCTTGCATGAGTATAGCACCCATACCATACCCATATGCATCACATTTAACCACAAAATTCTTGAAAAAATTAGGGGTGGCCAAATACTGGAGTGGTGCACATAGCCAATTTCAATTGTTCAAATGCCCTGGTAGTTGTATTAGTCCATTGAAAGGAGTATTTCTTCAACAAAGAGGTGAGTGGGGATACAATACTGCCATAATTTTTGATAAACCTATGATAGTAACTAGTTAGCCTCAAAAATCCTTATAGTTGCTTGAGTGTCTTAGGAATTGGCTAGTCTATCATTGCTTGGATTCTTTTAGGATCCACTTTTACTCCTTCATGAGAAACCAAATGACCCAAATATTTAACCTCACAAGCCCCAAAAGTACATTTCAAAGGTTTGGCATACAACTAATGCTGTTTTAAAATTGAGAGTACCTATTGTACATGTTGAAAATGGTCTTCCCAATTTTTACTGTAAATAAGGATATCATCAATAAATACCAAAACAAATTTCCTTATAAATGGCCTAAAAATAGTATTCATCAAACTCTAAAAAGTAGATGGTGCATTTATTAGACCAAAAGGCATAACTAAAAACTCATAATGGCCCTCATAAGTCCTGAAAGTTGTTATGGGTATGTCTTCATCACGGATCTAGATTTGATGATATCCAAAATGCAGATCTAACTTGGTAAAAAAAAAAGCGCCATTCAATTCATCTAGCAAATCATCAATGACAAGAATAGGAAACTTATCTTTGATAGTGTACTTATTGAGTTCTTTGTAGTCAGGATACATCCTTCAGGTGTCATCTTTATTTCTTACCATGACAACTGGAGAAGAATATTCACTTTGGCTATGGTGAATGATTCCTACAGCCAACATCTCTTGTACCATCTTTTCAATTTCACTTTTTTGAGCAAAGGGATACTTGTATGGCCTGATATTAGGTGGTGTATTACCAAGAATAAGTTTGGTAGCATGATCATGCATGTGGCTAGGTGGAAGTCCTTTTGACATATCACCCAAAAAAACTGAATGACCATTAATCACTTGTTACAGATCAAGAGATGGAGATGGCTGAGTTGACTGTACTTCCATTAAACACAAGCAAGCTATGAATCTTTCAACACCCTTATAGAGAATCTTTATCATTTTAAGGGAGTTAAGATGTTGTGGAGATTTATCCTTTAATCTCCTTAGCTCAAATGTCCTTTATTTAAAATGAAATCATATGAATAATTCTTGGAAATTCATCTCAATAGTGCCTATAGTGGTGAGCCACTGTACTCCCAGAACAATGTCAGCTCCACTCATGTGAATAGTAAACATAGAAGAATCTAACAAGTAGTCTCTCATAGCCAGCTTAATACTATGATATTTTTTAAAACATCTAATAGTACCACCATTTGCAATCATAACCTAAAATTTTGAAGTTGGTTAAATAAAATAGTTCAAACAGATAACCAACTTATTGTTGATGAGGTTGTGTGTGCTCCCAAAATTGATCAAGACAGTGATTTTTTATTTCTAAAAGAAACCTATCACCTTCAGAGTTTGGGGAGTACTAATATCTAAAAGTGCATGACAATAAATAGTAGGTTGAGAGTCTTCAAATTCCTCAAGAATTTTTTCATCCTCAACATTTACCTCTTCATTATCTTCATCCTCATTGGCACCCTCAATGTAAAATAGCTTCTTTTTAGCATAATGTGGTCTTTACTCCATTTGCCATCACAACCATAACACAACCCTTTGGATTTCTTCTTCTCAATTTATCATTGTGTCAATCTAGTGGGTTCCTGAAATTATGGTGCTAGAAAGGTACGATCATGACTAGTAGTGAAGGTTTTCCTTTTGACCATCTCTTTTTCTTCTACCATGTGTACCCTAGGGATAGCTTCTAATACAAATGTTGGGTTAAACATTCAAACCTTAAATTGGATGCTATCTTTGAGGCCACATAAAAAAATATCAGTCAAATTTACCTCAGTGATGTCTTCTACCCATAAGGAAAGATTCTAAAACTAGTGAATATAATCCTTCACAGATCATGTTTGCCATAGTTTGGCTAATTGACTAAAATAGTTTTTAGATACATTATTCTAATAATGAGTCAACAACTCATCCATGAAAATAGACCATGTAACAAGAGCACCATTATTTTTCTTTTGAGCACACAACTAGTGATACCAAATGAACTGCTCAGTTCTAAATACAGAGACACCACTATCACCTTTTGAGAACTAGGAGTTTGATGCAGCTCAAATAAATTTTCAATTTGGGTAACCCAAGTGAGAGGATCCTTACCATAAAACTTATACATGTCCACTTTTGGAAACATCAATTTCACACTAGTATGAGAGTTGTTGGTGTTGAGAGGAGGATTTGAATGCTAAAGTGGAGTGTTGTTAGGTTAAAACTGAGATACAAGGGTAGCCAATTGCATAGTGATATGATGCAATTCAATGTGAACCCCATTAATCTCTCTATGCATCCCTAAAACATCAACTTGAACTGCAACAAATTCATCATGCCTAATTGATTTATTTATGTCAACCTATAGCTAAGAAATCATTGGATTTGAAGTTCTAGATTCTATGTCTTTGAAAGGAGTCTTAGGAGTTTCTCACACCCCTTTTCTTCCTTGAGTTGAAGGACCTACCATACACAAACCCTAGGAGGGTTTTTACCCTTAAAAAGTGTACCAAGAAATTATACCATTGTGATCACCTTTCCAAGATGAATCCAATGACTGCCTTTGCACACTAGGGTAAAAATTTTGGCACAAAAAAGTGTACTAATAGAATATATCATTGCGATCATCTCACCGAGACGAATCCATTGACTGCAATTGTGCAAGAGGAAAAAAATTCTAAACTTTTTTTTTACTAAATTTTTTTTTCAAAAAAGTGTTTCAAGCAATACTACATTGACAGAAAAAATAAATTCTTCCTGGATTGCAAGTTATTTTTTTTCACTCCTCATAGAAGCCACACCTCACTAAATCCAAAAAAAATGTTGTAGAAAACTTGCCCAAATTAAATCTTTGATACCAATTGTAATTAAATTACTTATATGTTCACACAAATTCACATAGAATAAATAGTTATGAAAGATCACAAATCAATAGCAAAGCATAATACTAGATAGTATAGCAAAGCCACTTCGAGGGGGCAACCTCCACAATAATGCAATAAGAGCAAAATAATTCATATATGATAATTAAATACTGACAATTACCTCTTATATATAGTCTACTTAGCCATGGTTATTCCATATGCTGATCTATCTAAGAACATAGAGAAATGTAACAAGCATATAAAAGAGGTATGTAAGCCACAAGTCAGCGAAACATATCCTTAGACACACTAACAGTTAAGTGCATAGCAGAAACACTTATGTTAAAACCTTCTAGGACTTAGAAGCTAGTTTGTATGCCTTTTTTATTCATGAAATAAGTATAATATTCATGTGTAAATCATCTTGGTGTATCACCCCCTTATATTAGTTTCAATTCATTCAATTTCTAACTCTTTTCCCACAAGCAACTAGTTAGTTAGGTGATAAGCATTTCAGGATATATTTAGGGAGCTAGCCCTAAGATTGGTGTATCTCATGTTACCCAAATATGGAAGAGGATTTAACACCCTCTTAGAGGGTAAAATATTTTGTGACAATAATTACATTAGGTCGGCCATAGATCAAATCCTTATTTAGGCCTTAAGGAGACCTAATTTAATTAGGCCTTAATTAGTACACGTTAACATTTGATATCCTTGGAACATTTTAAATCTCTAAACATAGAATTAATACTTAATATACCACTTAAATATAGCCCTAATAATCTCATCTTACATCCTTGATATTTTCTATCTCCAACCATAACTTGAAGCACACCATTAGTACTATTCACATTAGGCCTTCATACACATAAAAATGTTTATCTTGAACAACTAAAGATAACATGTTATTTACACACACAAACATGAAAATAAATCACATACATAAAACCTAAAATACCTCAAAAACTTCATCAAGTCAATCATACTTCATCACACAAGGCAAAAGGACTCAAAAACACTCTTCCAACTTGCTCACTCAGAACTACCAGTTTTCCTTAAAGACCAGTCATGATGACTCAAACCTCCAACACTTGTACAAACATTTTAAATGGATTTTTATGCATGTATATGAACACATGACATCTCAAAACCATCCTCAAATATAAATATCATATGGTCTAGTAGAAACTATTGGTCTTAGAAACTAATTTGTTGATCTCACTACACATAGAATGTGCTAAGTCAGACAAGCCATTTTGGCTTCATTATTTTCACCACTATACTTGAATTTAAAAAATTTCACCAAGAATTAATAGTATATATTAGTTACAAAAAACATATTCATGCACTTGGTTTCATCACTCTATCATGGTAATATGTCCCTAATCTTCTTCTCACTGCTACCTTAGTTTTTCATTGTTTCCACCATTAGGCCTGTTAGCGATTGGCTAAATTGGATGACCAGTTTAACACACTTGAGGGATATATTATGTATAAACCTTTATGGACATAAAACATTAGTCTTAATAATAATATTCCATCTATTTCCATATTTTGACTTGGTCAACTATGATTGTTATAGCAAATCTTTTAAAAATTAACACTTTATTGTAGGGTGTAATCACACACTTGACATGTCAAACATAATTGGAGGTGCATAGGAGATTTGAATAAAACCTCCAATAGATTACCTAATCATACCAATCCATTCTAATAACCTTTTATCAACATCTCCAACATTGGGTCCTTATTAGGGTTTGAAGAGGGTTTAACCTATTTTCATTCTTTACAATTGTTCATAAAACATAGCCCCTCAATCCAAAAACAAATTATTGGAATTTTGAGCTACAACCCTTCCCCATATACCATGAATATCTTAGGTTCCCATGAAGAGGTTTGATGATCTAATTAACACAATAAAATCCTTCTCGATTTGAGAACCCTTCATTTTGTGCACTCGAGAGACCTCAAAGCACCTTTTCATGCCTTTTCTTATAAACCTTGACCTAAAACTACATGAATAATCTTTAAAAAACTTGAATCACCTTTTTTAATGCTCCCTTACTCACATTTTCCTTGAAAATTGATCTTGATACCCCATTAGGCCACACTCTCTCTCTCTTTGCTCGCTTAGACCTTGACATGCAAACCACATTAGGCCTTAAAACTAACCTTTATGCCTCTTTCCATGCACTCTCCACCACTCTCACATACACAAGCAACCTCAGACATGTTTAAAAATTGTCATACATCCTTCATATGCCTTGAAAACATATAATGATGCCTCATTAGACAAGGTAAAGTCTAGGAGTGGTCTAGGTGTAGACTTGGTCTGAAGGTCTTACTGCTATAGGCTTACCCTAAGACTCACATGAGTGATCCATTGCCTTATATACATGCTCAAGTACCCTCATACAATAGCACATTCTTATGTACATTCATATCACTAAGCCATCATGCTCCTTCATGTACAAGACTAGGCATCCTATGCACATACCTTTTCAAGACACTACTAAGCTCAAGCACTTGACAACTTTGACAATAAAGACCTTCTATGTTGACCTTCACATCACTCATGCAGTCATAAGAACATATAAAAATCATATATTCCACTCTAAAAATCACTATAATACTGATCAATATTCTTTCTCATAGCTACACTCTTCAATGACCTCATGAAGACCTTCTCAAGAACCTTTGACATCAATGATAACATCAATGCCAAACCTCAACAATGTGAACAATGATCAACAATCTCCCCCTTTGTCATTGATGACAAAACACACAACAAACTAATCATTCTTATCTCCCCATTTTGATCTTTCTCCCCCTTTGACATAAATGACAAAGTGATGTTTGCAACTCCTTGGATCACACTCCTTGAAACCAAAATACTCAACACACAAGACTATGAGTTTATGAGATAAAATACAAACATGTTCCCCCTATCTCCATACATACCTTATTGGATTAACTCACCTATTATTGGAGCTAATGAACTTGGTTATCTCCCCCCAAGTACTTGGCTTCTTTAATGATTTCTAAGGATAGGAATTACACCCAATTCTTATCTTAGGTGTTCAAATGTTACCTTGGAAAGTGGTTTGGTCAAAATATTTGTAATCTTATCCTGTGTAGAAACATATTCAAGTCTAACACTTTTTTCACTCACTTAATCTCTTAAAAAATGATACATGATGGGAATGTGTTTGGTCCTTAAGTGCATGATAGGATTATTTGAGACGCTTATATCACTTGTATTATCATAATAGATAGGGTTAGAACCATCCTACTCCACCTTGTAGTCTTTTAGGGTATGTCTCATCCATAAGAATTGAAAGCAATATGAAGCTACTACAATCTACTCAGCCTCACAAGTGGATAGTTTTATTGATGGTTGTTTCTTGCTTATCCATAAAACTAAGCACTCACCTAAGAAGAAATCTCCTCTATTGGTCCTCTTTTTATAATATAGACTTCTTACCTAGTCTGCATCTATATAGGCTATAAAATTTAACTCCTTGCTTCTTAGATACCACAACCCATACTCCATAGTCCCCTTGAGATACTTGAGTAGCCTTTTGATTGCTTGCAGATGATTTTTGTAATGATCTTGATATCCAATATATTTAAAAATACCCTTAAGGTAGGAAAACACCATATAATACTCCTTTAGGAAGGAATAACTCCATAATGTCTCTTCGAGGGAACAACCTCCAATATCCTCTTACATTAGAGAACTCAATGCTTACTTGATATCTTTCCCATGATAATCATCTCCTATATATATACATCTATCTAACCCATGGATGGGTAACCTCCTAATCCAATGTAGGTTGACCATTACCCAATGTACTACTACCATAAGTTTCTCTATTATCATAATATAGTGTACCCATATAACTAAGGGGATGTGTGCCACATGTCAGCATCTCCATCAACCCATATACATCAATATATCATATCCCTAGGTACATAGCATTCCTTCCCTCCTTGACATGTTTCATCTTCGAAACATAGGAAGAAACCAAATAATGAGTGTGCTTCAAATCATTGCACACTTGTCTCCAATCTCGATCATCTAGCCATCCATATGTGATCTTGGCAGGTGATAGCTCTCTAAGCTTGTTTCCAAGCGCTACTCTGATTCCAACCATAAACATAGTAGGTATTATTCCATGAATAGTCATAGTGTTTTCCCCATTCATTCCATGTGCCATAGTATTTTTTCTTTGGATTCCATGCATATCCATAATGTTTGGAAATTTTATTTCCTGTATAGACAAAATGATTGTTGTTATGACACTTCTTCACCTGGTTCCATGATTGTTTCCTCTCATGATGATATGGGTGTTTATATACCTCAACCTTTTCCAATACTTTGACCTTATCCACCTTTGCTTCTACCTCTTCCACCTTTTCCTTCTTTGTCTTTTGAGTAGATGAATTGTTCATTTGTAGTGTATCTTTATCTATATCATCTGAATCTTCATCATGTTCTTCATCACTTGTTTCCATCTCATCTTCATGATCTACCTGGATTGTTATTGGTGCCTTTTTCACTATGATATCTTGTAAAGTGATCTTTTTCCTATACCAAAACTTCATGAACTTTTTCTGAATATTAATATTCATTGTTCCTAAAGTCTCTAACCATGGATATCCAAGAACCATATCCATATCATCCATATCCAAAGCATAAAAATATGAATTCAAAACATATTTTTCCATAATGAGCTTCAGATCTTCAAACATTGAAATATTCTTACCATCTACTTGAACTCTTTGATATTCTTTGCTTGAACATGTAGATGCTTGGCCACATTCATGTTAATGAAGTTATACTTTCTAGTAGGGTTTATGGACACAACCACCTTCTTCTTTTGAATGCATCCATGAAATTGAAAAATTGACTTGAATTTATTTGGAGCCAAACTATTTGAACCCTTATTTTCTTCTTCTTCTTCTTCTTCTTCTTCTTCCGCTTCTTCTTCATCTGCTTCTTCTATTGCTTCTTCTACTTCTACTTCTTCTTCTTCTGATAATTATTCTATTTCTTCTTCTTATTTTTCTACTTCTTCTTTTTCTAATTCTTGTTTTATAGCCCAACGATCTAAAAAGATCAGTTCCATTTCTTTCCATGAAGAAAACCTTTATGTATAGCTCAACTGATCAAACCAATCTAGTGCAGGCCCAGACAAAAAAGGAGTTAATTATCTTTGCCTAAAAGTTTTTCTAAAATGATTCTCCAAAAGGAGCCACCATTATCTAACATTAATATCATCTTCCCCTGAAAATATTTGCAACTCCATGATCCACAAAAAAAATTAAGGTTCATGAAACCCTAAAATGTCAAAATTGATCCATAAAATCGCAAAAAATCACTCAAAACAGCTCCAAAAATTCTAAAATTTTGAAGATATAGTGACTGCAGAAATAACTCCCTCAAAACAAATCTTCTATTATATTTTCTTACATCTCCAATAAAAATTTTGAATAAAAATTCCCTATATTTCAGAAGATATAGTGAAATTAGGGTTTCCACATGTCGGCATCACCATCAACCCATATAAATCAATATATCATATCCCTAGGTACATAGCAATTCTCCTTTAGATATGCTTGAAACCTTCTCACAAGACCTACTACTTGCATGATGTCAGGTCTAGAGGCAATGGTGTTTAACAAACTTCCAATCATTTACCTATATGATGTTTGATTGACCTTTGGAGACTCATCTTCCTTTATCAACTTACACCCTATGATCATAAATGTACTGACTACCTTGCAATCTTCCATCTCAAACTTCTTTAACATCTTTCTAATGTACTTGGCTTGTGAAATGAATATACCTTTTTCAAATTGAGTGATTTGTAATCCAAGAAATAATGATAGTTCTCCTAGCATGGACATCTCAAACTCTTTTTTCATCCTCTCTACAAATACCTTGTTCATGTTCTCATTGTTTTGACCAAAGATGACATAATCCACATAGACAACTACTATCAACTAATGGTCATATTCTGACTTAATGTATAGATTACTATTTACAACTCATCTTTTGAATCCTTGATCTAATAGATACCTGTCCAACCTAGCATACTAGGCTCTAAGAGCTTGATTTAGACCATAAAGAGCCTTTTTAAATGTATAAACATAGTCCTTATCACCTGATAGTGAGAACCCCTCAAGTCTATGTACACCTATTTTAAATTCCCATTCAAAAAGGAAGATTTGACATCCATCTAGTATACCTTGAACCCTTTGAATCTTGCATATGCTAGAAATAATATGATGGCCTCCAATCTTTCTCTATTTCAAACTTTGAGTTTCTCTCTTTCATGACTTGTTCTAACTTCTCACGTTCTCTTTCAAACTTTCTCATCTTATCTATGAGTTGCTCATGCTCGACCTTTAAGGAATCTAGCTTTGTCTTCAATTGGTCATACTCAACTTCCTTTAATCTAAACCTTATATTGACACCTTCTAACTATTTCTTGAGATTATTAATAGTATTCTTTTGATGCTTCAAATCATCAAAGGAACTTATGAGCTTAGCTTAAAGGCCTACTTCAGCTTCTCTCACTATCATAGTAGACTTCTTCGCCATACATGTTTTCTTCTTCCTTTTGATCACTAAATATCTTATGCTTCTTAGGATCATCTTCAAGCTATTAGAATTACTTCAAAGGATCAATATTTGATACCAATTTTTGCAAACACAATAACTAAGAAGGGGGGTGTGAATCAGTGTCTTCAAAATATTCATTCAATTCCACTTAATCATACATAAACCATTCATACAAACATGAACATCTAACAAAGCATATGCAACCATACAAGATCATGAAACACATTACATATGTGGGAAAACCTCAAGTGAAATAAAACACACTAATCTATGCAAATGGACTATAGTCATATAAGACAAAAACAAAGTTTAACGAAGAACCAACTTCACATGGATCACCAACTCTAACTAGTCAAGCACCCACTTGACTAGGCTTTAGCAAGCACCCACTTGCAAAGAGGCACAAACCCTCTAGATGAATCAAGACTAAATTAGCTACTTAATTTCATTTATCACCTTTCATATACCTTATTTATTATACAATATATGATGATCACCTTCTTTATCTCTTATCTCTCTTCTATCCCTCTCAAACTGTGTTTTAGGCTCCTTTGCTCAACTAGGTTTCTTCAAGATAGATTAGGTCATATGACCTTGATATTCATCTTAAAAACACTTTTTAGATCTTCATGATAGTTTTTATTCACCCTTTTAATGTTATAAAAGACATATTAATCTCTTCAAAGTGTTATATCATTTGCTTCCACTCACTCATTCTCTAACAAATCAATTAGGCCTATTAGGCCTTATTCTTATACTAGGTTCTTGTTCGTACACATATTAGATGTAAAAACACACTTTTCAACTTCTATTTTCCACACAATAAAACTTAGGTCATTCCAAAAACATGAATCAATCATTACATTAGGTCGGCCATAGCTCAAATAGACCAAATCCTTCTTTAGGCCTTAAGGAGACCTAATTCAATTAGGCCTTCATTAGTACATGTTACCCTTTGATCTCCTTTGAAAAATTTCAAACTCTAAACATGGTAGGAATAATTTATATACCATTCAAATATACCCCCAATAATCTCATCTTATTTCCATCATACTTTCTAGCTCCAACCACCACTTGAAGCACACCATTAGTATTATTCACATTAGGCCTTCATAAACACAGAAAGGTCTATCTTGAACAACTAAAGATAACATGTTATTTAGCCACACAAACATGATAATAAATGACATATACAAAACCTAAAATACCTCAAAAACTTCATAAAGTGAATAGTACTTCATCATATAGGGCAAAAGGACTCAAAAACATTCTTGTAACTTGCTCACTTAGAACTACCAATTTTCCTTAAAGACCAGTCATGATGACTCAGACCTCCAACACCTGTATAGACATTTTAAATGGATTTTTATGCATGTAAATTAACCTATAACATATAAAAACCATCCTTAAATATAAATAGCATATGTTCTAGTGGCAACTATTGGTCTTGACCTTACTGAGTTAGACAAGCCATTTTGGCCTCATCATTTTCACCACTAAATTGAATTTAAAGCTTTATAATAAGAATTAATAGGGAATAATAGTCATAAAAACATCTTCATGCACTTTTTTTCATCACTCTATCATGGTAACACATCCTTAATCCTCTTTTCACTACTACCTAGGTTTTTCACTATTTTCACCATTAGGCCTGTTAGCGACTGGCTAACATGGATGACTATTTTAGCACACTTGAGGGATATATTATGTCCATAAACCTTAATGTACATGAAACATGAGTCTCAAGCTTCATCCTCCATCTATTTTCATATTTTGACTTGGTCAACTCTGACTACTATAGTAAATCTTTAAGAAATTAGCACTTTCTTGTAGGGTTTACTCACACACCTGACATCTAAAACATACATAAAGGTGCCTAGGAGAGTCTAATACAACATAAAATATATTACCTGATCATACCAATCTATTCTAGGCACCTTTAATCAACATCTTCAACATTAGGTCCTGATTAGGGTTGTAAGAGGGTTTAACCTATTTCCATTCTTAACAATTGTTCATAAAGAATAACCCCTTAATCCAAAAACAAATGCCTAGAATTTTGATCTAGGACCATTACCCATATACCATTAATACCTTATATTCCCGTGTAGATTTTTTATGAGCTAATGAACATAATAAAATCCTTTCTGAATTGAGAACCCTTCATTTTATGCGCTCGAGAGACCTCAAAGCACATTTTCATGATTTTTCTTACAAAACTTGACCTAAAAATACATGAATAAGATTTAAAAAACTTTAATATCCTTTTTTAATGCTGGCCTACTCATAATTTCCTTGAAAATTGATCTAGATGCCCCATTAGGCCACACTCTCTCTCTCTTTGCTCACTTAGACCTTGACCTACAAACCACATTAGGCCTTAAAATTAACCTTAATGCCTCTTTCCATGTACTCTCTACCACTCTCACATACTTAAGAAGCCACACACATGCTTAAACACTATCATACATCCTTAATATGCCTTAACAACAAATCATGATGCCTCATTAGGCTAGGTAGGGTATAAAAGTAGTTTAGGTGCAGACTTGATATGAAGGTCTTACCCCTATAGGCTTACCCTGAGACTCACATGAGTGTTCCAATGCCTTATATACATAATCAAGCAAACTCATACAACTGATCATTCCTATGTGTATTCATCTCACCAAGCCATCATTCTCCTTCATGCATAAGACTAGGCATCCTATGTACATACCTTCTTAAGACACTATTAGGCTCAAGTACTTGACAAATTTGACAATAAGGATCTTCTATGTTGACCTTCACATCACTAATGCAGTCATAAAAACATATACTAATCATATCTTACACTCTCAAAATCATTCCAACAATGATCAATATTCTCTCTCATAGATACACTCTTCAATTTAAACTCCTTTTTTAATGCTACCCTACTCATAGTTTCCTTGAAAATTGATCTTGATACCCCATTAGGCCACACTCTCTCTCTTTGCTCACTTAGACCTTGACCTACAAACCACATTAGGCCTTAAAATTAACCTTAATTCCTCTTTCCATGTACTCTCCACCACTCTCACATACTCAAGAAACCTCATACATGCTTAAATATTGTCATACATCCTTAATATGCCTTGAAAATAACTCATGATGCCTCATTAGGCTAGGCAGGGTCTAAAAGTGGTTTAGGTGCAGACTTGATATGAAGGTCTTACCCCTATAGGCTTACCCTGAGCCTCACATGACTGTTCCAATGCCTTATATACATGATCAAGCAAACTCATACAACTGATCATTCCTATGTGTATTCATCTCACTAAGCCATCATTCTCCTTCATGCATAAGACTAGGCATCCTATGCACATACCTTCTCAAGACACTACTAGGCTCAAGTACTTGACAAATTTGATAATAAGGATCTTCCATGTTGACCTTCACATCACTAATGTAGTCATAAAAACATATACCAATCATATCTTACACTCTCAAAATCATTCCAACACTGATCAATATTCTCTCTCATAGCTACACTCTTCAATGACCTCATGAAGACCTTCTCAAGAACCTTTGACATCAATGACAACATCAATGCTAAACCTCAAAAACAAGAACAATGCTCAATAATGAAGGTAGGTATAAAGGTCTAAACACCATATAGATTTAGGAACAATAATATAACAGATCATTATGATGGTTGAAGGTTCATGTATAGGTGCTAGAAGATTTTCAATAAGGAATTGATATTCTTTTACCTCATTGGTATGATGAATCAAAGATCCAATGATGACCATAGCATCTATTGTTCTGTTACTGGCCCTTGGTATGTGTTCAAATTGTACATCAACAATCTAATATTTGAGAGTATCAATCACGGCCTTGTATGGTACCAACTTGTCATCTTTGGTTTGAAAGTGGTTGATAACCTGATTGATGATTAACTAAAAATCACCATAAACCTTGAGATGTTGAATATTTCATTGTACTACCTTATGAATCCCTCCAATGAGTGTTTCATATTTAACCATGTTGTTAGTACAAGGAAGGTTCATAAGAAATGATTTAGGATAAGATCCCCCTATGGTGTAATAAACAATAGGCCTGCCCCCGATCCATTTATTGTGAATGATCCATCAAAATATAGCTTCCAATGTTGCTCCTCAATAGGTGTTTCAATGATGGCCATAATGAACTCATATATGAATTAAAAAGTTAGAGGTTTTGTATATATAAGGGGAGCTTTAACAAGTTGATCTACAAGTATTTGACTCATGATGTCCTTCCAGTTGATGTATTCTATCTCAAACTCATTGAGAAGCATGATCCATTTAACCATGCAGTCTTTTAAAGTTATCTTGGATATATATTCTTGAGCAGATCTACTTTGGAAATAACCATGGTCTTATTGTTTAACATGTAATGCCACAGTTTTTGTGTTACAAATACCATAGATAAATAATCTTTTTCAATGGGCATATATTTGTGTTCATACGTAAATGATGTATTACTTAGATAGTACACAACATATTCTTTTCCATTATCATCATGAGGAGTTGAAAGTGCCCCCAAGGCCTTGTTGGTTGTAGATAGATACAGTAAGAACAACTTTCCTTGCATAGGTAGAAACAAAATAGGAGGATTTGCAAGATAGTGCTTTAAACACTAAAAAACTTTTTGGCATTTGTCATCCCAATGAACCATGAGAACCTTCTTTAGTAAGTGAGTAAATAGATGGTATTTGTCAGCCAACTGAGAAATGAAGCATCTAATAGACTAGATATTTCCCTGAAAACTATGGAGTGGCTTTAAATTGGAAGGTGTTGGCATCATTGTAATGGCTCATACTTTGGCAAGGTCAGCTTTAATGCCTCAGTAGGAGACAATGAAACCTAGTAATTTGCCTAAAGTAACACTAAAAAAACACTTTGTAGGATTGATTCTAACTATTTATTCATTCAACCTCTCAAATATTTTCCTTAGTGTATTTAGATGATCAACCCTAGTCTTTGATTTACCCAATATGTCATCAATATAGTCTTCAACAATGTCATGCATCATATTATAAAATATGATAGCCATGGCTCTTTGGCATGTGGCCCCAACATTTTTTGGACCAAATGGCATAACTTGATAACAAAACATTCGCCATGGACTGGTGAACATTATTTTATTTTGATTTTTTAGTGTAATCCTGATCTGTTTGAATCCTAAAAATTCATCATTTAGTGAAAGCATTTCATACCCAACTACGGAGTCAACTATCATGTCAATAGTTGGAAAGGAAAAGTAATCTTTGGGGAAGCCCTTGTTTATATATCTAAAATTAGTGTAGATTTTAATTCCTTCTTGCGTCTTACTAACTAGTACAACATTCAAGATCCACTATGAATAGTCGATTGATCAAATACATCTCACTTCTAAGATTTTTTCCAACTTTTTCTTTACTAATACAATAATATGAGGATGTCTTTTGTGTAGTTTATAATTCATAGATTTGGCATCAAGATGTATAACAAAATGGTGTATAGCCAAGTTAGGGTCCAAACCTAGCATTTTGGAGTATGCTCAAGCAAATATGTCAACAAATTCCCTCAAAAGGGATATAAAGATGTCACGTTCCACCTCAGTGAGGGATGCACCTAATTTGATATATTTCAAGTCATCTAGAGTCTTGATTTTGACTTATGTAGTGTCATCTACAAGGAAATTTGAACCATTCTCCAAAATAGTTGGCAATGATTTGAATTGGCCTACAATGGAAAATTCCTCTATTTGGACTAGCTCTTCAAGTTCTTATAAACAAGATAAAGTAAAATCTCCCAATGGTAAGTATGGCCATGTGACAAACACTATTGGAAACTCTTGAATGATTATGTTGAAGGCATGTTGTTATTTATAATTTAACTTGGACCCATAGGCAAGTTCATCATTAGTGGTCTCCTAAACTATGTTTGAGGAAAGTGAACTCCCTCATCTAATGACACCTAAAATAGTTTTCACCAGAAGATTGGCCTTTCTCTTTACTTTTACCCTGGTCCAAAAGTGCCTCAAAGAGGTTTTCTCTTTGGGACCTCAATGTTTTATTTAATTGTTTGTGGCTAAGGGTGTTCACTTATTCTCCAAAATAGGTTACAAGATCCAGTTTAATTGAGAACCCTTGTTTATGGTCTCCCGATGACACATTGGCTCTTAAGCTTATAAATCAAAAAAGGCCTCATCATTATCAAACTTTTATATAGGCAATGTGGGTTCTTTTTGGTCCCAATCTATAATTTGAGGGTGATATATATGAAGCAGATTGTGTTGGCTAATTGGAATAAGGATACAAATGGCATGGGTGTTAAATAAATTGGTATTAGCAAGGTCATCATAAAGGCTATGGTCAGACTCTAATTCATTGTTGACATCATTATCAATAGTCATTGGAATTGGAACATGAATAAGATACATGGGGTCACCCCCAAGAGGTTTAAATTTGAGATTGTAGGTTCTTTTGTACTGAGTGATGGAGATTCACTCAAATTTACCCTACTGGTTTAGCCTGAGGCCTCCTTCTTGATAGGCATGATTATCCATGATCCTGTTAAGAATGGGTTATTTGGCATTTTTATAACAATTAACCTATTTGTCATTTTATAACCATGATTCATTATTTACAAGTGGATCCTATTATTGGCCAGTGGTCATTCTAAAAATGATAGAAGTTGGACTATGTAGTTTGCCCTTTCCTTTTCATTACCATTCCATGCAAGGTGGATTGGATTTACGTTTTCCATAAGAATTGGGGTTTTGTGGAAGCTTGGAAATGTGAAATGTATCATGGGTCAAATATTCTCCTGAGCCATTAGTTGTGATGGTAAAGTGATTATACACTTCAGGAGGTGGCATATGGGAAATGAACCAAGGGATCAAGGTTTATGCAATTGGCCTCTAGTAAATCAACAAGAATTTATTTCCTTTTATCCTTTTTGGGAATCAAATATAGGCTAAAATGGTAGTTATAGCTTTCATACTCAGCCTCCAGATATTTACAATGTTCGTATGGCTACAAATCTCCATGAATGGTGACATCCATGCTACAATGAGAAAACTTAAGACACTAATGCAATGTTGATGGAATCACATGAATCTCATGTATGTAACATCAATCCAATAGTAAATTATATGATAGGTCTAGTTCTAACACATGGCATAGTGTATCATGGGTCAAGGGCCCAATGATAACTGACAAGCTAATGGTGCCTTGTGATTCTCACTATTCATTGTCGTAGGCCTTGATTGTGATCTTTTATAGCTGGAGATCAATTGTTTTATATTCACGATGATTGATGAGTTTTAGAGACATAACATTTAGGCCCAATCTATTGTCTATGAGGACACACTTCACTTTGTGCCAAATTATGCCAACATCAATTTATAATGGATTATTATGAAGAGGGCCAAAGGATGACATATCACTTTGGTCAAAGGTTAAATATTAGCCTAGGGCTATATGTCCAACCAAATATTGGAATTTATCTAGAGATATGTCATTGGGAACTTGTCATTGGCCTAAAAAATTTGTTAAGATATTCTTGTGGATAGTTGATGTATGCAATAAATCAAGAATGGAAATTTGTGTGGGCATCTTTTGAAGTTGTTGTATATTATCAAACATCTTTTCCTTCACAATGGTATATGGCTTGTTCCTAGCCATAATAGTGGATTGGATGGGTTCTATGGTAGGTAGTTGTGGGTCAAGAATGGTAATCTTTGATCATCGAGTTTTGAATGTATAATCAAGATTAGATACAAGACCATGGTTGTTAATAAATGATGGTGATGAGGGGCTAGATATGATAAGTCTTGGTTGTTAGTGCACTTGTAAGTGGTCATAGGGCAAGGATGAGTTATCAGTATAAGGTCTAAAAGTAGTAATCCATGCTTGTTGATATGCTTATATACGATCCTAGGTTAAGGAAGGATCACTGACATAGGTTGGTTGATTAGAATTGGTTAGCAATGATCCTAATTAGTCAGCACTTAGTCTTAGATTGATAGATATGGTACAAATGTGACCTCCCACAATATGACTTACAACTTTGTTTTAGTTATGTGCAATTGTGTGGTAAGTCTGTTAGGTGTTAGCCTCATTTTGGCCTTGGTTCCATATAGTTGGTTGACATTTTTGTTGTTGCTACTAATATTTTTTGTAATTTTGGCCATTATTATTGTTGATATTGGTTATTATTGTTATGTTATGAAAAAGGGTTTTGATAGATACCCAAATTCTAATTGGATGTAGTTCCTCTATTTTCCAATGTTTTCTAACATATTTTGAATGAGATGTTTGATTTGTACACAAGGGCATAGGTTATGTCTATTAACCCAATGATATTCATAAAATCCATTCTCTCTATACCAATCTAGATAAGGAATGTCCTCAAGATAGTGTTTCACAATTGTCCAACTAATTAGATTAACGGTGGCTTTTTTTCAAAACACAGCTTCAATGGGTTCTCTAAGGTCACTGTAGACACCGAAATAGTGTCTAACCCTTGGTCACCTTCCCCCTTGGTCCATTCTTAACCCATTCTTAAACCATGCACTTACTAATTTAAAAATAATAATTTATTATTAATATCCTCCCCTTTGACACATCACCTATAACACCTCATCTGACACCTTGCCTTAGACTATTTACCACCCTATGACTCACCCAAGACCTATTCTTACTTCTCTCTAACCACCTAACCAACTCTCGTGCGTATTTAGCCCAACCTTTGACATTCTCCAACGGATAGTGCACTTGGCAGATGGAGAACGGGCTTGGTGGCTCTTTTACCCGTTCTCCACCCACCGACGTCGGTCAAATGTCGGTCGACGCCGGTGGAATCGCCGACATCGGTTATACTTAAACTAATTTTCTAACCCTTTGATGGGACCCGAATGAGAAATCGTGAATCTCTGGAGCTAATCACGAATCTCTAATCTTCTTTCGGCGAAACAAAGTTATCATGCTTTTGCTTTCTAGTGTTCTAGCTTCTTAGTGTTCTTGTAGGGATCAGCATTCTTGACAGCATTTTCTAGGCACTGAGGTCTTGCATCAGACATTCTGCACAAGGATTGCACGATATCTCCATCACCAGTGACAACCGAAACACAGCTTCTGCATCTTTGCCAACTCGTATCACAGCTAAGTATTTGTACTGTTTTCATTTCAGTGTCATTTCAAATATATTAGCATTGCATCTATTGTCTATTCCAAGCATCATTGACCCAACCTTCCCTGTTCTTCTCAGAGAGGCTGAGAAGCCTTCTCTCACCCCTTATTCCCTTTCCTTTACCTCTGACACTCCTTTAGTCTCTCTTTAGACAACACCCTCTGTCCAATCAACTTAGCACAAGCTATCAGAGACCTACAGACCATCTTAAGACCAATCTAATCAACCTAACTAAATTGCCTTTATGGAAAGGCTGAAAGGCTTTTTTCCTGCCCCTTACCCCTTTTCCTGACAACATTCTCAGTCCCTTAGACCCCAAGCAATCCCTCTGAATCCCTCATAGACCCTCAGACCCCCAGATGAGACCACAGTCTATCTTGCAGACCAGAAATTAGACCTGTAACCTATCCCTAGCCATTACCCCAACTAACCTCATCCATTACCCCTACCGACATTGGCAGTCTAACCATCGTCGGTGACATTCCTGACCAACGCCGGCAATATCACCGATGTCGGTGACTGTGCTAAGCAGATTGCAGCTTATCAGGTATGCATTTGCTTTCAGTTCTTTCTTTTCAATATTTTATTATTTCTCTTTTCTGTCTCTATCATATTCTGTTTTAAACAGTGGATTGTCATCCTCCAAGAAGCCTTAGCGCTTCTAGGACCAAGCTTTTGCTTGGCAATCCACCCTCTTATCAACTAACATTTTTCATGTTTTAGTGTCTATCTCTTTCAGGTGTCATCCTCCACAACTAAAGAGGAGTTCTCACAACATCTGGATTACGATGCGCAGACTACTTCCAGGTACATACAAGCCTTGACCATTTCCTTAAGTTTCTCATTTTCTCTCTTTTGAATGTGAAAGCAAAATTGCATAGAAACATTCTGGCATGCCCGGTGGGACCTATAGAGCCTTCCTTAGGTTCCTTTCCTTCTTTTTTTCATTTAGGTGCATTAGGTTTCTCCCTCTTCACCTCTTTCTTCTTTTCTAAAAGACATCATAAGCGAGAATAAAAAGAACTTTTCTTTCTTTTCTTGCATTTCTAGACTAGTCAAAAATCATATTCTTCGAACCCTTTCTCAAACTTGTTTTCATTCCAACTTAACAATTCGATTTGGGGCTTTAAAATATATTGCATTCCATTTCTACTTGCTTGCATTTCTTAGTCCACACTTAGTAATTAATAAACCGCATATTGAATTAATCGTAGATCACTTGATGTTACACAACCAAACCACGTGCACTAAATTAAACATCAAACTCACTTGAGACAAGGCTCGACTGGGATTTCATCACCCAACGAATACCTTACCCATCCCGGCAATCCTACTTAGATTTCACCACCAAGGGGAAAGCCCACTCTGTTCTCTGGCAGAGTCTAATCTATAGGGAAAGTATATTTTGGCTAAGCGAGACGAGCTTACCACTAGAATCATGAAGTGAGAGGAGCTTGCTCCTTAGCACCAGGCCAAGTACGGAACCTAACACAGACTTTTGAGCGCCTAAACATACTTGAAACCATCTTTTGACTACTTCTTCTAGGACCCTTCTAACAACCAACCTCCCCAAACATCACTTTAAGGCATAAACCACACGATCCTAATAAAATTATTTCTAGGGATTTAACGCTTAGGATCTGCCTGTCTTCATCCTATTTTCTATTTTTATCTATTTTTTTTGAGCTGGTAAGGACGTCTTCTTTATTTCCAAAAACTTTATTTTCTGAGTTTCTGGAAAACACAGTAACCGACATCAGTTTTTTAACCGACATCGACAACTTTTCTCCACTGGCATCGATTATCTGACCGACATCGGCAGACTTATTCACCAACATCGGTTTTTATTACCGACGTCGGTCACTGTCCAATCTTTTTTTTTTTTTTAAACAGCAAGCTTAAAATCCAACTTTCTTGTTGTCTAAACATTCATTCTGGTTTTCTGAGACTGAAAAACACAGTTTTCTGTAACCTGACCCTTTTTGCCTTGAATGGTTTTGACACGCAGTCAAACCAAGGCTCTTCTTGACCACGCTAGGCAACAACCGCTTCCACCTTCACCATCCATAACCAGTCCTATAATGGAGTTCCACTCAGAGACTGAAAGAACTCCTACTCACCCAACCCCGCCTCAGACTCCTATTATCCCAGAAGGGGACCAAGATTTTGCACGATTCTTGGACCTCAACGTCAAAGCCTTGCAGCACTATCTCGCGCATAGCCAAACGCGAGACTCCCTAGGCAACCCAATCTATGGGATGCCGACTTCCTTAGTCAAGACAAAAATCACATCAACAGCATCTATAATTCAACCTATTAACAATCAAGCCAACACCTCCACTAATAACCCAACCGTGTCTTACCTTAAAAATTTAACCTCTCCTTCTAGACCTACCTCCATGGGGGTTCCGGTAATCCCTCAACCTCAAACTACTCAACCAAATACCACACCTTTCCAAAACCTACTGGTCTCTATCCCCCCTACTCTTGCACCTATCAACACAAGAGTAACTGTTTACCCTTCAACAAGTGTGGCCACTCCTCAACCATCCTTGACGGCCCTTATCCAACTTGTGCCTACCAACCCCATAACACAAGTGCCCTTGGCTTCAACTTTCACTCCAATAACCAGCTACCTATATGTTGTGTCTACACAACCAACCACGTCATATGCCCCTCTCAATATCTTTCAAGTGCCTTATAATCTAGGGGGTGCTCCACCCGCCAATCCGTCAGCAGATATCATTAAAATGTTGATGGATAAGATGTCTAGCCTAGAGACCTCTGTTTCCAGCTCATGCAATGCTCTCTCATACGAGCAAATTTGTAATGAGCCCATTCATCCTTCTGTCCCGATTAGGCCATACCCCAACTAGTGGGAGCTTCCCAAATTTTCTCGCTTTCAAAGCAAGGAAGACCCACAGTAGCACTTACAGGCATTTAGACATGCTTGTTACCTTATTGCCCATGATGATGCATTGCTCTTACGCACGTTTCCTATGTCCCTTTTTGGTGCTATGCTTGACTGGTACAGCTCTATTGCCAGCCATTCCCTCTTCACATTTACACAGCTGGCCTAGCTCTTTCTTGATCACTTCTCCATTAACATCACCAAGAAAGTCTCAATCACGGACCTCTATACTATCTGCCAATTCGAGGATGAATCTATAGCTGACTTCATTGCTCGCTAGAGAGGCCTCATCAATCAACTCTCCTTTTCCTTACCCCAACCCGAACTTATTGAACTTTTCTCCCGAGCCTGCACCAAACATATTTCTTCCACCTTACGGGTTCAGACCTTTCTCACCTTCAACGAAGCCTTCACGATGGCCCGCAAACTTGAATTACGTGCCATCAAGGAGAATAAAGTCAAGTTACAGAGCAAGAATCCCAACTCTAAGGCCAATGTCTCTTCTTCTTCTAAACCTTCATCATCTAATCCTAAGTCTAAAGCTTCAGCTAATGCTGTGGTCGTTAGACCTTCATCCTCTTCAACCAATCAGCCTGAGCCATCCACATCTCAGAGCGCCACCCGTCAATTCCAGCAGAGATACATACAACGACAGTATACTCCTCTTGGAGAATCATACGCATCTATACTGGAAAAACTTGTTAGATAGGGGGTTCTCAATCTCCCCCAGATCCGACCACCTTCATAATTTGATCCCTCACGCACCATCCCTGTGTGGCATAGGGAAAACAACATCTGTAATTACCACCGTGTCAAAGGTCATGACACGGGAAACTACAAAACCTTTAAAAACATAATCCAAGACATGCTTGAAAAGGGTGACCTCATCCTAGATAATCCCAATGCACCTCCTAATCAGGGCATTGACATCTTCAAGCAACCATTCCCCAATCATCCACCAACCCAAAACAATAACTAGACCTTGATTGACAACACTCATGAACACAACATTCGAACAGTCAATACGGTCTCGCCCTTCATCCCTGACCAACCTCAAGAGGTTAGTCCATCTATTAGTCCATCACGTGTGGACGAACCTCTTTCTTTGGTTAGTTCTCCGTCAACCTCTCTCATCTTGGAGGACGCCTCAACCTTACTGGCACCACCGATCTCGCCATCCTCCTTCCTGCTGCCTATGGAGGACCCGACCTTACCTACTCCTCGACCGCAAGTGGAGGGCACCATAATCCCTGCCCTTTACCCGCTTGAGGAGCCACACTCTCTAGTTCATTCTCCACCAAGACAAGAACCTGACTCTCTATCTTCTTCGACCAATGACAATCCAGTTATAACTATCACACACCTTGGGTCCGAGACCACTGCCACACCTAACACATCTTCTCAAGGACCCAAACCTCATCCAACATCTTCCCAACCATTTTCTTGACTAGTGGAGAAAATCAAACTTCTCCCTTCAAGGAAAGTGGAGCATCAAGGATTGTGGGAGCATCTTAAAGCTCTTCAACATCCCCGTGCCCTCTCGTCTCATGCTGCCAATCCTCCCAAGACAAAATCTCCCAAGACTCTCAACAAAGACCAGACTCCCACTTCCAAACCTGCATCTACCCCATCTAAACCGATCAAGTCACTTGGCGTTCGCCCTGTCTCTACCCTCACTCACCCGCAAGTGAAGGTGGACTTAGACCAGACCTCGACCAATAGTAGTCTTCCAACCAGGTCGAAGAAGACTGCCAGACCACAGAAGTGAACCCCTCCTCCACCGTCAATATTACCCTCCATTTTAGGTCCTCACCCTTCTACCCTAATCGGAGTGCTCCCTACTCCGACCCTTAACCAACACAAATTATCTCCATTACTTCCTTTGCCCACCACAAGTCTACCCCCTCTTAAAAATTTGGCACCTCTCACGAAGAAAGTGTCATCTTCACATGTGGCCGCACCACCAACCTAAAAGGTGGTACGGAAGCCTTCTTCAACATCTCCCAAGCAAAAGTCACAAGCGCATCATGCATCAACAAGTGCGGACCCCTTAGTAGGTTCATACGCTTTGATATTATGCCAACTTTTGTAGACTTCTAGCATAACCCTCCCATCTATCAAACCATTCCAACCCCTTGGGTCAAAACCTTCCTGGTTAGACTATATGAAGATTTGCTTATACCATCGTACACCAGAACATGATATCGAGACTTGCTGTGCCCTCAAGGCAGTCATTCGCCGCTATATGGGAGAAAGACACTCTTCTCCTTGAGGACACTCTTGACCAACCCTCGACACCTTCCCATCCAACCTCTTCAACCACATCAACATCTCACCAACAGGCCATGACCCCTTCTTCACCTCCTATCTTTGAAATCAATGCTCTCCACATAACCACTAGGTCACAAAAGGACAAGGTGAAAGAAAAAGCTACTATTCTTTGGACCTATCCTTTTGTCCAGTCACCTCAACCACCAAAACCCAAAATTTCCATCTTAGGTGCATCCCAACCCCCTTCTTCAGAGGCAATCAAAGACTCTATGATAAAACAACTTCACCAAACACCTGTGAAGATGACCTTATATGACCTTATCCAAAGCTCCCCCCAGCATCGTCAGGCTCTAATCAAAACCTTACAGGCAGTGGAGGTCCAACCTGAAGACCCTCAACCACTAGCTGCCCTAGTCCATTCTTTATCCCCCGTCGCCTCTATCACTTTCAGTGATTCTGAAATTCCTACCTCTACCTTGGAAGATCAGGACGCTGCACTTTTCATCACAGCCTATGTTGATCGAACTCGTATTAAATAAGTTATGATTGATGGGGGTGCTAGCATTAATATCATTTCTACCCACGCCTTTGATCAATTGGCTCTTCCCAAGAATTGCGTATTGAAAACTGACGTAATCCTTAGATCCTTTAATGACACCACCGCTAACACTATTGGCACTGTTGTCCTCCATATTCGCGTTGGTCCATGCACAATCTCGGAGCTCTTCTACATCATTGAGGGAGAATTCCAATATAACATGCTATTAAGACGGCCCTGGATCCGCGCCATGGCTTGCATCCCTTCAACAATTCACCATTGTGTCAAATTTGAACATGATAAACAAGTCCATGTCATTCCTGCCGACCCATCCCCTTTTAAGACTTGTAACACAACTTATCGACCAAATGATGTTCTTATTCCTCTCAAGGCACCAACCCAAACATCGTCTCCATCTGCAGAAGCATCAACTAGTACGCAAATAGCGGTTGCCATCACATCACCTTCTCAATTAACAACCAAGGACCCCATGGACAATATCTTCCAAAGACTTTCACTGGGGGAATATCACCTACTTACTCTAGACATGTTCCAGACTCCTCAAGAGTATGGATAGCTTCATCAAAATCCAAGCTATGACTGTCAGATCGGAATGGTCATTCCTTATGGTCCTAGCCTTCGAACCAATCTCGTCTATGGGGGGCTGGATCAAGCTCCTACTGACTCAAATCCTTCCTCCTCACCTCAACTATTCACATCTGATTTCTCCTTTCTTGGCAACCCCACCTTTGCACATACCTACCCTTATAGGTGTGCATGGAAGGGTTTTGGCTTTGGGCGCTACGAACAAGGCTCCCATAGGCCTATCGAACCACCCAATGATGATAATGCCAAGAAACGATATGGACTGGGTTTCCAAGAACCCACTGAGGATTCCGCCAACCTTTGCCCTGAACCCATCATCGACCAATTTCTTCCAGACTCGCCTATTCTTCCATCTTCACCTACGGATTCGGTGGTTTCCATCCGTCCTCATTTTTTTACATCAAAACACCATCCGCTTGGAACCCCTAACCTATCAGCTCAATAGAGTTTCCATGTCTCCCCCTCTCGTTTATCCCAGCATGATAGACGATGAATCGGCAACCATCAACACTGTCTACTGCGTAGACGATGATGCCATTCTTACCTATATGGGTGTTGATGATTCTTTCATTGAGTGCTCCCTCCCTTCTAAAACACAGGTTATGTTAAATGAATCAACCATTGACATTAACCTTCCATCTTCTGGTGTTCCTCATGTCTTAAAGATTGGTCAATCTTTAGACACCCAGGAGCAGATCGACTATACCACATTTCTCTCAAACAATCGCAAAGCCTTTGCCTGGACCTATGCTGATATGCCTGGCATTGACCCTAACATTGCCACTCATAACATTGTCACAAACCCAGAGGCTAAGCCTGTTAGGCAAAAGCTTCGCAAAATGCATCCTCGTATTGCGCTCCTTGTCAAAGAGGAGCTTCAGTGCCTTCTTTCTGTCTCCTTCATCCAACCCATCGATTATCTGCAGTGGGTCTCTAACATCGTTCCTATCACCAAGGTGACTAGGGGGATCCAAATCTGCATAGACTATCGCAACCTTAACCTAGCCTGTCCCAAAGATGACTTTCCTCTTCCAAACATTAACCAACTTGTTGATCTTACAGTTGGCCATGAGATGTTATCACTCATGGATGGATTTTCAGGATATAACCAAATCCTGATCGCACCGAAAGATCAGCACAAAACCACCTTCATTACACCATGGGGAACTTTCTGCTATCGGGTCATGCCTTTTGGTCTGAAAAACGTAGGTGCCACATATCGGTGTGCCATGACTTACATTTTTCATGATCTCCTCCATAAAATCATGGAGGACTATGTAGATGACCTGCTTGGAAAGTCTAAGCTTTGTCACGACCATTTAACTATCCTCAAGATCATCTTCTCTTGCCTTCTTCAGTATAATGTCTGTCTTAACCCCAAGAAATGCGTCTTTGGGTTCCTCTCAGGAAAGCTCTTGGGGTTCATCGTCTCTCTTTGTGGCATCGAGATAGATCCTGCCAGAATCTGTGCTATACTCAAAATGCCACCTCCAACTAATCTCAAGCAACTTCGCAGTCTACAAGGGAAGCTCCAATCCATCTGCCGCTTCATTTCGCAGCTTTCTGACCGCTGCCAACCTTTTCATCATCTCCTCAAGAAGGACATCTCCTTTAAATGGGATAAAGATTGCCAAGAGGCTTTTAAAGCCCTCAAACGCTATTTGGTTTCTCCACCAGTCCTTATTCCACTAAAAGATGACCAGCCCTTCTACCTCTACATCTCAACAACCAATCATTCGTTAGGTGCCATGATCCCGCATCGAGACGAGCAACACCGTGAACAAGCAGTCTACTACATAAGCTAAACACTTGTCGATTATGAAACTCGGTATACTCATACCAAGAAACTCTATTTGGCATTAGTCTTTGCCACTACCAAGCTTCGTCACTATCTTCTTAATCACAAAACCTTTGTCATCACTCACACTGACCCTCTTAAATACATGCATTCTAAGCCATATCAAAACCAGCGTATGGCTCGTTGGCTCATGCTTCTTGCCGAATTTGACTTAGAATTTGTCTAGCAAAAATCTATAAAGGGGCAAACAATCACTGCCCAACTAGTGGATGCCCCTCTTCCTGCCAATCAACCTTCTCAATGCGAGTTTCCTGATGAATCTATCGCCATTCTCTCGACTGATGACACATTCTACCAAATGACGATGTTCTTCGACGGCTCCAAATGTCAACTCGGTGGGGGTGCGGGGGTCATCCTCATCCCACACAAGGGTGAGTCCATGCCCCTGTCTTTCAAACTTGACTTTAAATGTACCAATAATATGGCCGAATACGAAGCCTTAATTTTGGGACTTCAAACTGCCCTTTCTTTAAACATCAAGACCATCAACATCTTCGGTGACTCATAACTTGTCGTCAATCAAATCAATGGTTCATATCTTTGTAAAAATGAAATTTTACAAAGGTACAAGCACTGTGTTGACACTCTTCTAGCATATTTTGACCATCACTTATTGCAGACTGTCCCTCAATCTATGAATAAGTTTGCTAACACCATGGCTTCCCTCGCCTCGCATATTCCTTCTTCATCATCATCCTCATCATGAATTTATGTCATGGTACATCGTGTGCCATTACCTTCATACATTTCCACTGACATTAACCTTGTCCACACCATAGACTCTAGTTCACAAGATGTATGGTATAAATAACTTGTGGACTACTTGGCTCATTATATCATTCCTCCTAACCTCTATAGCAATGCACGATGGGCTTTCATCAAGCGCACCGCTCGCTATACTATGCTAGGGGGCCTTCTCTATAAAAGAGGTTTTGACGGCCTTCTTCTTCGCTATCTAAACTCCACTAATGCCTCTCATGCTGTTAAACAAGCCCATGACGGGATTTGTGGCAGACACTTCAGTGGTAACTCGGTTGCCAAGCGCATCCTTCGCCTGGGTTATTATTGGCCCACTCTTCATCAAGACTGTAGCGATTATGTTCAGCATTGCATCAAGTGTCAGCAGCATGCTAACTTGCTTCATCTCCCTAGTCACGCCTTATAAGTCGCTCAAGATTTTTGGCCTTTTTCACAATGCGGCTTAGATATCATCAGCGAGATTAACCCTCTTTCGTCTCTTCGTCATCAGTCCATCATCACTGCCACTGAGTATTTCACTAAATGGGTGGAAGCTATTCCTCTCATCTCCATAAAAGCCAACAAGATTGTCGACTTCATCAACACCCACATCATCTGTCATTTCGGTGTACCTCACAAAATCATCACCGATAATAGAAAGTCATTTAAAAACAAAACTATCCAGAAACTTTGTGACTCCTTTCATATTAAACTCAGCTTTTCTTCGGCTTACTACCCACAAGCAAATGGGCAGGCCGAGGCTTCTAACAAAATCTTAACTAAAATTCTCATGAAGGTGGTCAAGAACACTGGAAGGGATTGGCACGTTCACATACCCTTCGCTTTGTGGGCCTACCGCACTAGCATCCAAACCTCTACAGGTGCCACCCCTTTTTCTCTAGTGTATGGAGCAGAGGTTGTTTTACCTCTCGAAGTACAGATCTCGTCTCTTCGCATTTCACTCCATGACATTCTTTCTAACGATGAATTTTGTCAAGATCGATTAACGAACATCATCTTGCTGCCCTCAACCATCTCCATGTCTATCAAAATCGCATCAAATGAGCCTTTAACAAAACTCTGAGAGAAAGAGATTTCAATATCGGAGACCTCATCCTCAAAAAGAACCAACATGTGACCAATATGGAATGGAGTAAACGAGGCAAATTTGCTCCTAATTGGCTCGGATCTTATATCATCACGCACAAGTATGGATCAGGGACTTATCGTTTGTCTTCTCTTGAAGGCCGGCCAGAACCTGAGCCCCTTAATGCTTTGCATCTGTGACCATTCTATTGTTAGCCGAGTACTCATCCACTTGACATTTAACTTGAGCTCGTCCCTTGAGCAATACCTGCCCTTTTAATCCTCAATCCTTTCCACCCTTTTTTCCTTAACAAATCCTTTATAACCCTTTTATGACGTATGGATGCTTCGTCCTAATAAAAGGGAGCCCTCGACCTTCTATAAGTCTTGTCCATGACTCAATATTCTATCAAAACTAAATCAAGATGTCAAAATATCCAAGGTCACAAAATCAAATCAAAAAGTACACTGCTCCCTCAAAGGATAGCTATAATATCATTGATGTAACTAATAGACTGCTCCCTCGAAGGACAGCTATTCAAAAGCCCTTAACTCTATAAAGCAAAATATAGACCACTCCCTCGAAGGATGGCTATGACTAAATCTTGCTACAAACAACACTTTCATAGAAGCTTCCCGCATCGATCAGCTTCACAAATGACCACCAAGCAAAGTGACATCTTTATGTGGACTTCTCGCATTGATCAGTCTGCTCTAAACAAAAAAAAATGGGTCATGGACTTGACTTGTATTTGTCTCAGGGCCTCCTATAAAAAGGGGCAAAATTTATCCCTACTCTAAAAACGGGTTACCCTCTCCTCCTATCACATCACCTACTCAAGGGACTTCGAGCTCACTTTAATGTTGAAGTGATTCGATTACCGCTCTAACACAACTCATGGTCAACGATGCAACGCATGAATGGGGCTCTTGGTTCTAACAACCCCTATCTATGCTGTCATTTTGGTCCTTATCAATAAAAGGGTGCTTATGCCTTTTACTTTCTACCTACACTTTGGTCACATTCAACCACATTATTTGTCAAAACAATTCAATCCAACTCTTTTCAAACCACTCACATAGCCTAATCATTCTAGTTTCCATAGACATCAACACACATGGAAACTATCAACCACACAATTTATGTCAAGCATAAACCATTACTTGCTGAAGCATAAATCGACTTGCAATTCATTTTTAGCATTCATCCACCACGAATATGGATAGTTGTTAAGGGATGAAAAACTCTAACCAATGTTGCAGAATACACCATTTGGAAAAGCCTGTAGCATCATCTTCTCCTCGTCATTTCAAGCATGTACCCTCAGACATATGGGAAGTGCTATATCATTATCATGACCAAAGTTAACCACTTCGATCTTTTTCCTCCCTCTTGGGAGAGCTACATTGGCTTGAGGCCCTAACAACAGGGGCTATGTAGGCAGCACTCAGTTGACATGGGGTCTTCTGGGGTTAGCTCGGCCATTCCTTCATCGCATTTCTTCCATCACATTCTTTCATCACCTGCCAATCACATCTCAAAAAATCACATATTTTCATAATCATTAACATTAAATATCATTGATCATTAATCCTAATCATACATCCATCATCATATAAACACAATAATATCAGCATCATAATCCTAAACATCATATCAAAACATATATCAAATCAAAATAACATACAAACACATCCATAACATTTTTCATAACACATCAATGATCAAAACCACATCATATATATATAACAATGTTTTATACAATCGCACAATCTATGCCTCTATCTCTCTCTCATACATCTCACATCAACGGCTCGCAAGTCGGTATATACCTAAATATCATAATATGGCCTCACGGCTGTGGCTGTGGTGGTGGTGGCAGTGGTCGGGAAGATGTTGTATCCTCTCCCCCCTCTGATTTGTGTCATTTGCGAGACCCAAAAGTCGTTGCTCAAGACATAGACCTCTGTCGACTTTGCTCTACCCTCATCTCAGAGTATCATTGTATCTGAGGGAACCCCCTGATGGCCCTCTCATAATATGTGATCTCATCCAGTGCATCACTGTATCTAACTAAAGATACAGTCTGTGGTGGACCCATCAGACCTGCTATCGTGCCCTGCATTGAACCCTACGACTGTGAAATCTCTGGCTACACTGACACTGACTGTGTGGGATACTGAACTAGCTGCTCAAGTGGATACTGCATCGAGCCCTGTCCTACCGATGCCTGTGCCTGGGCTACGGCCAACTAACTTTGCAAAATAGTGACCTGCCCTGTCAAAGCAGCCACTCGACCTGTCAACCCTGCCATCTCCTCCTGTAAACTTGTGACTTGGCTCTCCAAAATGGTCACTCGTCCTCGTGCTGCATCCCTCTCCTAGATGGTAGCATCTCTCTCCTGTCTAGTAGTATCTCTATCCCTGACCACTGCCTGTAAATCAAGCTGTGGTCCCGCCTGCACCCCTGTATACTGACCTACCCACCATGTCGAGTAGGCCTTTGTACATCCTAGGTCAGCTATCCCGAGGCCTGCTGGTATCTCCTCAAAATCTGGCCCCTCTGTCTCCTCTAGCAGTGGGAGCAGTGCCTCTATATCATCTCGCCTGTACTATGGGAATGCAGGAGGTACATCCTGTAGCAGCCCGTACTGGCACTGCACTCTCTCTACTAGGATCCTCTCAAGCTCACCAGCTCACCTGCCTCTAACCCATCGCATGCTCTCTATCCCAACCAGCTACTCTCCCTAATCTCTAAATGCTAAATACATCAGGTACAGTCTCTAGATGATATCTACAAGAATCAAGGCCTCTAATACCCCTCTGTAGTGGTCAACATCCCTGACCACTCCGTCCACCTGCGTCTGCACCATCACCTTGTGCCATCACCTAAATTCGACCCTGAAGCTGACCTGAATTGCCACTAGGAGGCTGAGAGGTAGTGTGACCACGATGTGCTCGTAATCCCAGCAATGTAGAAGGTGGCTAACGCACAAGCTGTACCACCGCCGCTGGCTGATGCCCCACAGCTCTTTGTATACTTGGGCCAAAAAGACAAGTGCCTAAGCAAACACTATCTGCCGCTCTATCATATCTATCAAAACTTTGGTCATAGCGATCGAAAACTTGCCTCCCTTTACATCTGGCAGCACGTAAACCATGATGCATATCATCATCAGGATCACCAGCCGATGTGCATCCTCATCTGTAGCATAAAGGGGCTCATACGCAAAACTAGATAAGTGATAACTCGCCTCAGCTACATGCTCTCCAAACAATGTCACCATATGAATATCATGCACCTCTCTCGAGCACGCATATAAGTCTGCTCTGTGTACCGACAGCCACAAAATCTAGTATACATCCTCCATGGTGACTATCATCTCTCCAGTGGGCAGGTGGAAAGTGTTGGTGGAATGATCCCACCGCTCGATCAGTGCCACCATCAGGCTCACATCCCGTGCCACTCTGCAGTAGCATCGCAGCCCACCTAGTCCAACTGCACTCATCTGCACCCACTCCTCTCTTGTGATGTCCCAACGCATCCGCGTCAGCAATGTCGGTAGTCGATCCCGCAGCATCAGAGTCTGCCTCGCCTGCATCCACCCAAGTTAATCTCATGTTAACAATTTTCCTCCTCTTTCTATTTTGACCAACTTATTTGACCATCTACGAGCTACCCTCCCCTCTCAATTTTTGCCTAAATTACCAAAAATTTCAAAAAACAAATAAAAACAAAAATCTAACCAAATAGGGCTTAGAGACCCTCCTACTTCGTCTCGGCATCGCCGACGTGGTGGCACGATGGGTGCCACTGGTGGTGGACCTCCCACGGGTCCTCTACTACCCTCTGCCATCACTTCTATGTCAAGCTAATCCTGGCCCACAAACGTCTCTGCAGCCTCCAATCTCTCTCTACATGTCTCTCTCTCTCTCCACCAATGTTTCTCTGACACCTCACACTGCTCCTCGATCAACCTAGTGTCACTTTCACTCATTTGGCTCCAGAGCTCTTTTCTCTCAGTCAACTAAATCACAAATGACTTCTGGTCGGCCGCCAATCTGATTTTGTCAAATTTGACAGGCCACCGACGTCGGCATAATCGTGCCCTAGTCCGTCGACGTCGACCGATGTCCTGTCGGCGTCGGTCCCTTTATGTCTCTGATGTCAGTTTTATCACCGACGTCGGCAACTTTCAAACCTCTTTTTTTCATCACATTGCCTCACAATCATGTCCCCAATCAGTCAACCCTCTAGTACACGTCATTTTGGCCCCCTGGGGCACAATTGAGATCACTTTTGCCTCCATCCATCGACCACCAGACCTTGGTAATCATGACCATCTCCTCTAACCGTGACTACTTCCAAAGAAATTTTGCCTTGGTTGTTTTTGCATGTATGCTACCTCATGATTGGTTAGCAAAATTATGCGCACACTTTTGACCTTCATAAGTATAGGATCGCAAGCCGGTTGATCCCCACTACTTGTGACATTTTCGTATTTTCGAGAGCACTTCCTGAGCCTGGATACCTGGCACACGACGACCATTGAAGCTTCAACTTAGATTGTGGGGCCCAGTTATTTCAATTTTGGCACTCTTCGACCCTCGACTTGCGACAATTTGACCTGACCATCCTCGTGAAGTGGTGTACGCGTAATCACAACTTTTGCAGCGTTCTCACTCTATCTTCACCCCATTTTCATCCAATCTTTGTCAAATCAGCACCTGATTCTAGGTTCCCTTCTCTCGACTCTTGCTTTGAGGGGGAATACCTCATCCATAATCGGGGCAACTAACCCTCCTATTTTTGTCTTGTAGTTCACTTAAACAACCAACAAGACGAAATCAACTTTATCCCATACCTGGGGCAACCGACTCCTATTTTTGTCTTGCAGTTCGTTTAGAGCAACCAACAAGACAAAAAGGGGCAAATGTAGACATCGAAATAGTGTCTAACCCTTGGTCACCTTCCCCCTTGGTCCATTCTTAACCCATTCTTAAACCATGCACTTACTAATTTAAAAATAATAATTTATTATTAATATCCTCCCCTTTGACACATCACCTATAACACCTCATCTGACACCTCGCCTTGGACTATTTCCCACCCTATGACTCACCCGAGACCTATTCTTACTTCTCTCTAACCGCCTAACCAACTCTCGTGTGTATTTAGCCCAACCTTTGACATTCTCCAATGGATAGTGCACTTGGCAGATGGAGAACGGGCTTGGTGGCTCTTTTACCCATTCTCCACCCACCAACGTCGGTCAAATGTCGATCGACGCTGGTGGAATCACCAACATTGGTTATACTTAAACTAATTTTCTAACCCTTTGACGGGACTCGAATGAGAAATTGTGAATCTCTGGAGCTAATCACGAATCTCTGATCTTCTTTCGGTGAAATAAAGTTCTCATGCTTTTGCTTTTTGGTGTTTTGGCTTCTTGGTGTTCTTGCAGGGATCAACATTCTTGACAGCATTTTCTAGGCACTGAGGTCTTGCATCAGACATTCTGCACAGGGATTACACGATATCTCCATCACCAGCGACAACCAAAACATAGCTTCTGCATCTTTGCCAACTCGTATCACAGCTAAGTATTTGTACTATTTTCATTTTAGTGTCATTTTAAATATATTAGCATTCTGTCTATTGTCTATTCCAAGCATCCTTGACCCAACCTTCCCTGTTCTTTCCAGAGAGGCTGAGAAGCCTTCTCTCACCCCTTATTCCCTTTTCTTTGCCTCTGACATTCCTTTAGTCTCTCTTTAGATAACACCCTCTGTCCAATCAACTCAGGACAAGTTATCAGAGACCTACAGACCATCTTAAGATCAATCTAATCAACTTGACTAAATTGCTTTATGGAAAGGCTGAAAGGCCTTTTTCCTGCCCCTTACCCCTTTTCCTGACAACATTCTCAGTCCCTTAGACCCCAAGCAGTCCCTCTGAATCCCTCATAGACCCTCAGACCCCCAGATGAGACCACAGTCCACCTTGCAGACCAAAAATTAAACATGTAACCTGTCCCTGGCCATTACCCCAATCGACCTCGTCCATTACCCCTACCAACGTCGACAGTCTAACTGTCGTCGGTGACATTCCTGACTGACACCGGCAATATCACTGACGTCGGTGACTGTGCTAAGCAGATTACAGCTTATCAGGTATGCATTTGCTTTTAGTTCTTTCTTTTCAATCTTTTATTATTTCTCTTTTCTGTCGCTATCATATTCTATTTTAAACAGTGGATTGTCATCGCCCAAGAAGCCTTAGCACTTTTAGGACCAAGCTTTTGCTTGGCAATCCACCCTCTTATCAACTAACATTTTTCATGTTTTAGTGTCTGTCTCTTTCAGGTGTCATCCTCCACAACCAAAGAGGAGTTCTCACAACGTCTGGATTACGGTGCACAGACTACTTCCAGGTACATATAAGCCTTGACCATTTCCTTAAGTTTCTCATTTTCTCTCTTTTGAATGTGAAAGCGAAATTGCATAGAAACAGTCACTTAAAACTCAATGAATAGGCACATTTCTCCTTACAGGAGGGGTTTACAAAGGCAAAGGTTGTTGTGTTTGTTAAGTTGGTATAGGCTATTATCAAGGTTGTGCTTGCTGAATAGGTTATTAGTGAGGAGTAATTTAAATTTATGGTGTTGTTTAAGTAGATAGTGTTTGCACTATTTGGACATGTCGCAACTTGATTACTCCATTTCTAACAACATTCTTGTTGCAGTTAAACTACTTAGATTTTTCATAATTGCTAGCTTGGGTTGGTGTTGACGCTTGTGCTTGAACTTGGTTGTGGTTTTTATTTTGGTCATTTTCTTGGTTTTTATTCTAATTTCATTTGACAAGGTTAATTTGATAATCCCTTTATTAATAAGGGCCTTTTTTATGAATAAAACTTTGTCAATGATCTCCTTGAGAGTGTGTGCATACTATAGCTCAAGATGGTAAGATATCTCATTGTGCAAATTTTTGGTAAACATAGTGGATAATTGTTTGTCTGATAAACCATGGGTGAATCTATTTGTAAGTGTTCTTCATCATTGTAGATAACTAGAAAAGCTTTCACCAACCTTTTATTTGGCTTGATTCAAATCTACCAATAAAATCTCATGTTCAATATTGTGAGAGAAATGCTACACAAACTCGTTTGAAAGGTCATCAAAATCAGATATTGAGTTCTTTGATAATTTCAAGAACCAATCCAAAGTTTGTCCTACTAGACTCTAAGGAAATAAAATTAGGAAATATATGTCACTGTAATCCACTAGATGGCAATCAATAAATAATTTGGTTATATGGGCCTTAAGGTCTCCTTTACCTTTGTACTTGTCAAACTTTGGTGGTTCATACCATGAAGGAAATGGTAATTATAGATACTCTATGTTGAATGGGTAGGAACACACGTCATCCAACTTAAACTTCTTCATTTATTTACCAGATTGGATGGTGATAATTACATCATTCATTTTTTGTAGTTGTGCCAAGAAACTGGATGGAATAATGGCCTAAACTAGAGCCTGGGTGGTCAAAGGTAGATTACCTTCACTAGGGTATTATGAAGGCATGGTTTGTTGTGTAATGTTGGCTTGGTAAGGTAATTGATGAGGAATATACATTCATAGATTAGGATGTGATTGTTAAAATTACACATGTTGTGGTATGATATTCTGAATTTGATTCAGTATATAGGCCTAGTTTTGGGGGATTGTGTCTAGGATGGAAGGATATGGCTTTGAGTGAAGTATTGTGCCTACTGAGGTTAAGTAAGGACTTGATGCTGACTAGTCAAACCTGGTTAATAAAGGGGAACTTATTGTGAATTAAGTCCACATTTTTAGATCTATGGCACGTTTAAAACAAAAGGTAATTATTGCCTAATTGGTACTTGTTGGACCATAGTACCTCTTAGTTGTGTAAACATTTTTTGTGAAGTAGATGATTGTATAGTATTTGACATTTATCATTGATTATAATGTTTGTGATTATAAAGGCACATTGATCTGTGACTGTTGAGGTTTACTTATCACTAACTAACAAGGTGAAACATTGGTTTCCCCATGTTGAGGCATCAAAATGCTCAATCTCTATGGTATTGGTAAATTGGACTATGCCTATTATTATGGAATGTTAATTATCACTTGTTGTCATGGAGTAATATTCATCACATTTTATTGAGGCAAGACACTAGTTATTGCTTGACTACTTGCCTTGTGGTTGTGTGCTTGATGAAGTAATTGATTGAGGATTAGAGGTAACTTACTATGGTTGAGAGGTATAATTTCTTACCCCTATTGTTGTGAACCACTCATGGTGTTAATGAAAGACACTTTTTATGGACTATTTGTTTGTGCAGTTACACCACTTTGGCTTAGATTGGATGACACTTGTGTGTTATCCATTATATTTGGCACATTTGTCTATGTAAAAGAAGTAGACACTTCTTCGATAGCTAGGGTATTGAACATGTCTCTAACTAAAGTGCTTTGCATGAATGGGTCTATACCCAAATTATCTTATCCTATCAATTCAATCAATACCACTGTTGAAGGAGGTAGCTCAATGAGAGGAGTGCTTGACATGGCCATGTTATTGAAATTGTGCATTATTACGTTCAAATAGGTCTGATATGCTATCTATAATTTGTATAAAATGGTCTTCCATGAGGTCCTTTCCTATTACAAGCATGCGTGGATCTTGGTATGACATCAGTACGAGTGCTTCAGGATTTCTAGAAGAGGCATGTTTGATGGTTTGATTATAAGGGATGTTATAAGGCACTCTAACTAGACTACACAAGTTTTTATGGGGGAAGTTTATTATAAACTTGGCCCCTACCTTTGTGTCCCTAATTAAAACTTTGTCCTTCTTTTCAATCAAGTGACAATCAATCAAATAGGGATCGTATATCAAAGGCATTGTAACATTTTAGGTTGTTGTTGAACTTGGTCTACAACAAAAGGTATGCTAGCTAGGTACTTTATTGTTTGTTCTTGGTTCTACTTTGAGTATGGAGGCATGTTAACCAAATAGTAAGCTAAATGATCTTGGATTTGTTCCCCAAATTGAGTGTTGTAAGGAAGATAAGGATCTATCTCGTAAACTGCATCATCACCATAAGGGTCTTGAATAAATTATTCTTATGCAACCATGTTATTATATCTTGAATTGCACATGGCTCTAATATGAGTATAGTGAGACATATTCAAATCAATGATGAATGTTTCACAAAAAAACTTAGAGTTATACAAACTCTTAAAACAATGTCCAAATTACAAATGGGTTGAATTTGGTCTAACTTGGTCAAAAAGTGGAGTTGTATCTCCCAATGGTCTATGCTAAAACTTGGTACAAACGGTCTAACATCACATGTCTAATGTTAAATGTCTCACACAAAAGGTCAAGTGGTTGAATAAAAATCAGAATGTCAAACTCTAGGTACAAAGTGTCCCAAACAAGTCTAATCTAAGGACAACAAAAGTTTCTAGGTCTTTCAGAGAAGACACAAAAGCTAGGCTCAAAACATGCATCTGTTAGGTTTTTTGAAAAAGTCACAAAAGCTAGACTTTAAACAAAACAATGCATGAAATTTAATCAAACAAATTTGAAACACTTTGGCATAAACTAGGCACTCATATTTAAACATGAACTTGGTCAATTGGTATAAGGCATGAAATTTTAGGCATATGAAAGATAGACCACTTCCCCCAAATCTAGGCACAAACAATAGTTTTCAAATTGAACAAAGAATTAACCTAAGTTACACAACCTAAAAGAAAAATATTGATGTCCTGGCCAAATTCACACAAGGCATAGGCATAAATCAATCAATGTTTGGATTTGAACTTGTCAAGGTTAATTTTGAACTCAACTTAGAAAACTAGTCTTCTTTAAACAAATAAAAAGCTAGACAAAAATGAACAATATAACAACAATAGGTAAAAATCCCAAAAATCACACGTGACTTTGGATTTTGAAAGTGAAATTTTAGACAAGCCAAATGAGTAGTTGAAATGATTTTGAGCAGTGTGATGATGTTATCATGCTATAAAGATGTGATCTATGGTTTATTTCAAGACTTAAATGCAAAAAAGGTTTGAAATGAATTGGGTAGCGTAATGACACCCTTTTCAATCAAATGACAAACACACATAAAGGTTGATAAAAAAACTAAGTCACATGTATGATGTCAAATGAGCGATGTAACACATCCTCAAAAAAAGGAGTAATATATAAACAAGACTCATTTTGATGTGATACTATAGATAAAAATAGATAGTTGACTCAAAACCATGCAATAAAGGATAAAATAACACAAACACCTAAGTGTAACGTCCTAAATCCTAAAGTTGACAAGGTTGCAAAATATTATTGAATTTCATCAATATACCCACTCTTGAGAGGATTTTAATTGTTAATTCAAAAAGTAAAAGAGCTTGAAAAGTAGGCTTTTTAGGCCCTCTCTTCTCTTAAGAGTTTGTACCATGACATGGAACTTTGGGCTAATCGCCATGTATCAATAGTATGTCTATGATAAGTGGGGTTGTTCTAAACTATCAATTTTCATGTGTTTCTAGATGTTCCCAAGTATGGCTAACACTAGAGATGTAATCACATTAATTGGATACACATCAACCAACTTGTTGTGAAAAAGTCTTGTCCTTTTCATAACCACTACATTCGTCGCTTGCTCAATATAGTGTGATGTCTAAATTGATCATACATTTTGAGGGTAGCAGTTGTTAACAAAGGTAGTTTAACCATTTAAACTACTATTCTAATAATTCACTAGCTCAATTTATATACCCCACCATAGAGTGGGGTTGAAACGATGTCAAAAAATGAATTCTTCAGTCAACTCTTTCCTAAAGAACTTGTGAGGAGGTTATGAACTCCTGCTCACAAGCTAAAATACATAAAAAATAAAAATAAGGGAAAATACTTAATGGTTATTTTAGGGTTACCCAAACCACACAAATTTGGGGAGTGCCTTAGCACTTTTAGACTAAAGCAACAAAAGCAAATAATGATCACTTTTGGTCACCTGAGTTTCCCTAAAGGGGATGGGGGAGATTATACACACATCATTTGATTTGCTAGAAATAAATAACTTTCAACAAATAAGCATAAAATGAACAACTCTTAGGAGTATGTAACTAAATGTGAAAGTTCATTTTAGTGTACCAAAACAAAGTATGTTATAAAACTTTGACCCCCCTAGCACTTGTTGAAAAACTTGCAAAAACTTCAACAATAACTAAGGTATTAAAAATAACTAAGTTCATTTTAAACACCAAAGACAAAGTGTGTAAGATTTAATCATGTTAAAAACTTGCCTTTTTCCACCTTAGGACCTATAATTTTTTAGAGGGTTTGCCTATTAGAATCCCAAAAGTGAGTGAGAAAACAACATTTCAAAATTAGCTCTTGGGTTTCCTACTTTTTATCTCAAAGAGATCAACGTCCATCCATGTAGGGATCAATGTCAGTCCATAAATATCAATGTTGGTCAATCTACACAAGGATCGACATCGATTGATAAGATTGACATCAGTTCCTACAAACACACAAAAAAACACTATGGTTTTCACAAAAATATTGTTAGTAAAATGAGCTTAAAACCAATAATTCTCACTATATCCTACAAGGAAATGGTCAAATAAATAATATTCAGGCTCTTAGAAATGACATAAAAACCAAAAATAATCAAGAAAACCCTTGTTAATCACATTTTTGTCATGCTTTGATTTTCACATAGGGATTGATGTTAGTTCCAAGAAAATCAACGTTGGTCTGGGAGAAGAGACATCGATCTCTGTGCAACATGTGTGTTGCTAAAAAAAATAAAAATACATGAAAAAAGAAGTTAAAACTCAAATTTTTAAGATCTTTAAGCATCCATTATAAAAACTAAGAGTAGCATGTTAAACTCCTTGATTATATGGGATGTTTTAAGTCCCACTAGGCATTCCAACATGTGAACTGGGACTTTGACATAGAGGGGATGTTAATCTTGTGTTAGTCTCATAAAACCAATGAAATGAACACACTAAGATCCTAACACCTCTAGCCTAAACACTAGGGAAAGCTTAGGTAACAAAAACTAAATGAAAGCACAATAAAAACATAAAAGACATAACTTATTTACCTTCTTTGGGAGCTCTAAATGGCTTTATTGAATGGCTTGCTCGGCTTGTGCATCAAGAAGTCTTTGACAATGGAGGTTACTTGGCTCCTTCTCTCCTTGGAACCTTGTCTTTGATGTTGCTTGGCTTAATATTTGGGCATCACAACACTACTTACATGAGTCTCAGGGAATAAATCCTTCATAATAACTCTATAATATCCAAGCTTCTTTCTATAAAGAGGTATGGCGTATATTTATAGTCTTAAGAATTAACTCTCACCCAAGGTGAGTCAAGATTGAGTTTAGGATTGAAATGGGTTCAAACTAACTCTTGGTGAGTTAAAACTAACTCAGTAGAGTTAATAGTTGTCAATTAATTATGATTTGTAATTACTAGGCATGGCTCTCAAATTAGATATTTTAGGATATTTTCAAAGAGCTTGACAACTCATAAAGGCAATGATAAAAGGCTTTGATATTTTGATTTTTGAAATTTCTATTTTTAAATATTCATTAATTACAAATGGATAATTCAACTAGGCATTTAATTTTGTTTATCTTATAAATTGAATTAAATTATCCTTTTAGCTCTTTCAAGATTTCATCAAGTGAGTATGTGCCCCTTGCAATAGGTCCATAGGCCAAATTGATAGTTGTTATGTCACAAGGTGATTAGGGATGAATTCGTGAGAGGTTATTGTTCCATACAATAAAATAACCCAATTAGAGATGTCTTAACATGATACTAAACTTTGATGAATGATGCACAAGTAATTTGGGATGTCCAATGATTCCTAGGTTTAATTTACAATGGTTGAGAGGAATTAGTCTAAAGTTTAGATGGAATCTAGTTGTGGCCAATTTTAGGTGTCTGCACATTCCATGTCGATTTTTGATTAATTATCCAAATAGATTTACGAAAGGTACATATATAGGTGTAAAATAGACATGTCCTCACATCCTCATGAATGTAAGATTATCTTCCCCAATGACCTTTATTAAACACCTAAGTGACACCTAAGCAAGGTAAGTAGACCATGTAGGAAAACCACATAGTGGGAAAAAGCCTACACTAACATCAACTTCCTATTCCCTTACTCCACACTATAAATAGAATATAAGATCTACCCCTAAAATTTTCCATCGAACTTTGAGATTCACATACTCATATTAGATGTCATGTTCCACACGCTAAGGCCAAATCTTCCCATCACCCAGAGGAGGGATTAGAGATGAAATTGTGATAATCCATTTAGAAATTACACATATGGGTTTGTGTATAAATTTTTAAACCTTTTCTCTTTCACCTCTGATAAACTTAGTAGCAAATGGAGTCTAAATTGATCTCTCAAGCATTGGTTACATCACTTCAACCACATTTGAGAACTTAAGCTTACCAAAGACTTATATTGGGGGAGAAGTTTCACCATCTATGCATTCCATATCCCAAATGCCCTTATTGAAATATATCAAAGACCTTCAAGCATCATCTTTGGACTTACTCTCATGCCTAGAGTGTTTATAATTAGATTCATAGTTTCCCCCCTACCATCATGAATCCTTCTCTTTTTGGGCGACTCTTTTTGGTAATTATGCTCAATGGCCAACTATTATTGCTTTCATTTGGGTTTTTTTAGAGCCTATACTATATTTTAAGATTGGAAATCGATAAGTGGTGTTATATTTAGTAATGAGTATTTACAACCTGATTTCTCTCTTAATGAAAAAGTTGATGTTCTCAACTTTGATTAATGTCATATTCAAGCATAGATGAATAAAGTTGCCTTAGAGTTTTAACATTTTTAGGATTTTCTCAACTAGTAAGAAGCACACCTTGCACTATGATTCATGTTACTTGAGATCCTAACCCATAGTTCTTTGTTGGTGGCTCCTCAGTGGCAAAGCAATCACCCAAGGTCTATAAGTTTCTTCCCTCCTCTTACTCAATCGAGGAGTTGGAGTCTAGGTGATCCTCAAGGTAAGTCCTCTTTTTCTACTATGCCTTCTCAATGGGTTTCCCTTATGCTAGTTCAAGTGGATTGAGGTGAGTTTAATCCTCATGTTGGTGGGGAGTTAATTACTCCCATAATAATTAATAGATCGATGGATTCTCCAAACCCACCTTTAATGGGACCTTCGATATGAGATTGTTTCCCACCTAAAGATGCCTTGCCTCCTCCATCTGGTGTCATTTATTATACTTAATACATGCTCTTTATTTATTTAAACTTTGTTTATCTTGCTTTCTACTAACATGGCCTCTGTATAACCTTGAGACTTCATGTTTTTTGATGGTAACCATTATTTTGATGGGTTTTGGATATCAACTTAGCACATTTTACATGGATGTACTTTATTACATTGATACACATCTTGAAATGGTAGTCGAGTGGTGGTGGTTAGTTGTAATGTCTATTGTAGTCATAAAAAATAGAAAAATTGGTAACTTGAGCATCGCTAATGACACCCAACCCTTAGGACCCTCATGCTTGCTTTCATGACCCTAATAGGCATCTTTTCACTAATTCCTAGTCATCTGTAGCCTTCCAAATATGGACCCATCTCACCCAGGCTACTCTTTCTAAGATAAATTAATCCCCCTAGGTCTCATTTGCTCAAGATAGTAGCACCACACTTAGACTATAGCACCAGTGCCACTATTGTCCACTTTCGATGCTATTATCCATGCCCATTTCTAGTCCTAATGGTCAATTTATTTTGGTTCCCCATCCTTATCCTTATCAACCTAGTGTGAGTACATTTAATCCATGACCAATAAATGCCTATAAAATCCCATTCAAATATCATTTAGAAGGGGTTGGTAATTATCACTAAGCAAGCAAGACTACTCAAAAAATCTTCCCTATTCTTTGCATACAGCCAACCAACACACTCACAAGATTATTCAAATCCTTACACTAGCCCCTACCGACATCAATAATATCTAATTTAGCATTCTACATCTTCATATACACAATTTTGCAAAGCACATCAAGTTTGAGAACTACATATGGCTTGATCCCTCTTCAGAGTATTGGTACGTAGGCAATATGCCCACATAAGGGGTGTGGATCCACGTCTAGTGAATCTTACACACATTGAACCCCCCTCTTTCTCAAAATTGTTCAAAGAACAATGGAGTGTAGGGTTTGAAGAGAAAATATGCTCTATAGAGAGCTCTACAAACTCCCAACTATAGAAAATTCACAGACAGGGTCACACAAACCTGGTAAATAAAACTTAGAAAGCTTAGATCCTTAAGACAACAATGATAGAGGTGGAATATAACACCGGTGCCACTCCTGTCCACTTTTAGTGATCCTATCCAATCATAAAATGAAGGTCAAATCTTAGTCTGTGAAAGTGTCATAGTGCTACATAGTGAATTCCAGTCTCTGTCTCAGTCGGATCAGTTAGTTTCTAGTTAAGTCTTGTTATCTTTCCCTTATTACTATTTTTATAAAGATTAAAATTATAACAAAATTTCATTAATCAGTAGCTTGATAATTATAATATTTATTTAATAATTTTACTACTCATAACCTTTAACTAAATTAGGAATAATACACCAATATTCTAAAAATTGTTAAATCATTTGGTGAACCTAACTTACTTCATTTGCGCATAAAAACCCTAAGGTAAATTTCCTACTAATTTTTTAAATATTTTTCTAATTTTTTACATGCACAATAAAATAAAAAATTAGCATTAAATTTTAAAATTTTGTAGTAATTTTAAAATAATTTTCTTTCAAACCTTAGTTGTCCATACTAGGTCCCAGTATTTTTCTAGTGTTTTTTCAATCATTTTCTGAATTTTTACTAGCATATTTAATAAAAAAATCCATTAAAAATTAAATAATAATTCTCAAAAATATTTATTTTTCCAAACCCTAATTGCATATACTAGGTCCCATTAAATCACTAATTTTCTAATAAATTTCTGATTTTTGTTTACTTGCATATCTAACTCAGAAATTCACTTTCAACTTCAAAATTTCATAGTAATTGTTCAAATAATTATCTTTCAAACCCTAGTTGCCTATACTAGGTCCTATTTGCTTCTTGAGGTATCACCTTACATCTAAACTTAGATTGCATATCAAAACAAAAATGGATATCACTTATTTCCAAATATTTATTATATTTCTTACAAATAATAAGGAGACCATACTTGGTCCTATCATGTACATGAATGATGAATTTTACCATATGTTAATGCAAAGTTTCATTATTTCTCTTTCATGCTTAATTTTCATAATAAGGGATGATATTACAAAATTTATTGCTAAACATGCACAAGATTTCAATATTTATTTTTCATACTCTCTCTCTCTCATGTGAAATAACTTCCAATTCTATTTTGCTAAACATGTTAGAAATATTATGTTACAAGTCAAAGCTCTTTATGCATTAATGCACAATTACATGCTCTCTAACCTTTGCTTTCTATCTCTAAAATGGAAAAATTCTCAAGTTTATCTTGCCACACATATTAAACATATCATAACACATGTAAAAGTTCTTTATGCATTAGTGCACAATTTCATGCTCTTTATCCCTTATTTTATCTCTCTCTCATGTGGAATATTATTTATAATCATATTTTTATACAACTTATAATTCCACTTACATGCATTTCATCCCATATACATGGTTTCTACCTAGATATACCTAACTCCTTGGCTACATGGTTTTTACATGAGCTAACTACCACTTGTCAAGTTTCAATGTCATATCTTATGCACAGGAAAGAAATTCCTTCTCCTCCTCTCCCCCAAGAGGGTGATAACTACTTTCCCTCTAACCATATCCATGCTATCACCCCTCACAAAGGTGAGGTAGCCTATACTATTGTTCCTAATGCATAAATTCAGCCTATAGCTTCTTCAAACCATCTTCAACATATGTGCTTATATGTTCAATCGAAAGCAACTAATATTTACACTTGTGAGACTCTAAGGGATCAAATCATCAGAATGATCAAGTTAATTTTAGATTTACAAATGTAGAATAAGATATTACATAGCAAGATCACAAAATTGGAAAATTAGATTATAATACAAAAGCTACAAAGGCACCCTAGTGTAAATCATGTGTATGTGCCTTCACCTAGTCGATTAGTTGCAAGCAATGTTACATATCAAAACAATAAATCACAACAAAGTAACTCAAAAAATAGTGATTAAAAAAGCATTCAAACATCAAATAAGAGGTTAAGTGAGGTACTAAGGGAAATGATTAAATGTAAATTAATTAAACTACCTCCTTTATATCCAGTGTGAAGATCTAGATATTATTGTGCATATAATTTAATGCATGGGCATCACACATATTCATGTTTAGCATTGACAAAACATATACAACAAATAATTAATAATAGGGACCCTATACAAGGTAAATCAATCAATCAATCCATAGTGACACAGGAACACATTCACAAAGGGTCAAATTTAGAAACAATACAAAAGTGGTTACCAAAGCATAACTCATAACAACAAAAGGGTCAAAAATCAAACTCAGAGCAAGAAATAGTACCACAAACATAGGTAAAACAAGAAAAAGATGCAAATCTACCTCTCTAAAATGAGGTTCAACTTTCAAAGTAGTATGGGTTTGGTTAAAAGTATCTACAACAGTTTGATTATCAAGGTAAGGGTTGGGAAAGCAGGCTCAAGGCATCACTACTCCTATTCTAGTAGTTTAAAATGTTTGTCACAAAGGTTTGGGATTTATTGAACATCCTAAGGCAAATCATTCACAAACACAATTTATCATAGGAAAAGATCCATATAAAACAAAATTCAACACTAGCATTCTATTGGTTCAAGATCAAGATGATAATGATGAGTGGAACAATACAGGTTATTATGATTTCCAAGATATCGGCAATGCATCTAAAGATTTAGAGTCATATTCACAGTGATTCCCTCATGCTTCACAATCACATATAGTCCCTCTCTTTGATACAAGACACCATGACAGGGAGTTTATTCTAAGACTCATCGGTTAGTATCGTTTCTCCTCAATTGATTATACATAGCTTCTTTTTAATTTCTTGTACATAATTTCCTCATGATTGATTGTACATAGCTCATATCAAAAACAAAAAAACATTCAAATAACTCAAAAAATTCAAAAACATTCAAAACTTTCAAAAATCCAAAAGCATTCAAAATTTCAAAATACAAAAACATGCAAATAATTCAAAAACACCAAAAACATTTTGATTGTATGCATCATTCATGCTTTACATTTCTACTACCATGCTAGACTTACATTTGTTATTATATGCTTATTGTTTATTAATTTATCTACATTACCATGCTTCACTTGATCTTCTTTTGAGTGTGTGTAGTGACATCCAGATCTTTGATTGCTTCACTCTACCCATTGAGGGGGAATCCTACTTATACATCAAGACACACATTGATATACATACCCACTAATGGCATCTTATACATGACTACACCATCTAGGTTATGTCATTCTTACACCACATATTCCAGTTATCATGTTGATCTACATTACTCACTTACTTACACATATTACTCTATCGATACTCACTATCATATAACACTTGTGTATTTTTTAGCATGTACCTAGTCTTGTACTCATATGTCTTACATACTTTCCCTCTTGCTTTGATTAGTTAGATGTGATTGTACTTCTAGTTCGTTACAAGCTTTATTTTCTTGTTTAGCGTAGCTAGATTGTTTTGATTTTTCAGTTATTGTTTGTCTAATGTATGTGCCTTAGGACATTTACCAATGTCTTTTGCTTATATTCATGTGTGTACCTTAGGACATTTTCCAATGTCCTTTACCTATACTCCTTTATATGATTGTGGCTTCCATGCCAAGTTTGCTTGTTTCAATTGTACGGGTATGTGGCATTTGAACATGCCTTGCATTCTTATTTTCTAGTTTGAGTGATATGTGCTCGTATCCCTTATTTGTTTGGTGCCTTGGCCATCCTTGTATGCTTCCTACCTTGTGTGCTTGTTGATTGTTTACTTCTCATTACTTGAAATGCTATGATTCACATCATGCATTTATTTTGCTTTTTTGGATGTCATGATGGACATCATGCTCCATCCATCTAACTAATAACTAAAAACTAACTAGACTTTCATTTCTAGTTCATTACAATGCACATGTTCTTACATTGTTATATCCATCTAGGCATACCCCTATTGATCTAATAATCTCTCAATATAAACCACCTTGAGATATCTTGTCAATTATCATTGTTACATCATGTACCTTTACAATATAACACACTTGTAGGGCTATTTATTCTAAGGGTAATCATTGTAGGGTCTTCATTCCTACCCTCAGAAGAGAGGGTAATAAACATGGGTTTTCTCATAGAGATCAGAGCTCTTAATGGTCGAAACAATAGTTTTTAGAACACCCAAAACAACAACTAGACATCAAAATAGTCAAAATATAAAAGACAGATAGTCAAGAATCTAGAACAGTTACCAGGTTTAGCCCTAAATAATAGCACCCAACTTGGACAACAACATCAGTGTCACTAGTGTCCACATTCGGTGCTCCCATCCAAATAGCAAAATAACTAGATTTTTCAGAGTTTTGTCAACTACAGAGTAAACCAAATTTAGCAGTTTCAGTCCAATTTTTCTTAGAGAATATAGATATAGGGGGAATCATGTGTGGTATGATGACTCTCACTTCTTATTTTAGATAGGGAAGCTGGTACAACTTCTAGATCAAAATCCATATTTTAAACACCAATGATTGGGAGCAATGTGCTTAACACATTTATTTTATTTTCTTTCTGAGTTTAGTATTATTTAGGCATTCTTAGTATTTGCATGTCTTATTCCATATATAAGTGGTTGGCATCATTTTGGAATAGATTTCATACAAGCCTAACTTCTAGATTCTTGAGTTCCTGAGTTTTTGAGTGGCTTCATATAAGCCTAGTGCATCAGTTAAAAGTGGCTTTCATACAAGCCTAATCTCCATCTTTCAAAGTGGCCAAGAGTGGCATAGTTTCTAGAATACATTCAACTATCCATACAAACATTATAAGATCATAGTACATTCATGGGCTTTAGGATCCACCTCATATGATATACATTTTATAACGGTATCATTTTATAGATTCACTTTATGGATCAATGATGGAGCTGAAGGACTAGCTAGACTTTGTATTCTTAAGCCACCAATTTAAAGGGGTTGGACACACAGTCAAAACATTGATTAATACACGCATGTTCACCTAGTTTCACTTAGTGAGCGATGATGGAGCTAAAAGGCCAGCCTTTGCATTCTTGAGCCACTCTCAGGGAATTGAGCACTCAGCTTCATTTGTAATATTACTCTTGGTATAACACCTACTATCATTACTGAGCATAATTCAGTATCACTCAGCATCACAACAAGTTTTGTATTAGTTTTCATACTCGATGAGGTGTATTTGTTCCTTTATCTTCCTCTCTCTCTTACCTAGTTTTATACATTCTTATCTTAGATATAGTGTATCTAGTAAGAACTAATCTACTCTTTATTTTTCTTACAAATTCATACTTCACAGCATGCTCTCTCTATGTACACCCAGCATTAGATAGCTTCATGAGCTTTACTCATGTAGGTAAGCTTAATTATGCTTTTTATTTTGCCTTTATCTTAGTATTTTTCTTTGTTGTATCACTAGAATAAACGGGGGCAAATGTAGTCATAGGAAATGCAAAAAATGGTAACTTGAGCATGTATGATGACACCCAAGCCTTAGGTCCCTCATGCTTACTTTCATGACCCTCATAGGCATGTTTTCATTGATTCCCAATCATTCATATCCTTCCAGACTTGGTCCCAGCTCACCCAGAATGCTCTTTCAAAGACAAATCAATCCCCTTAAGTCTTTTTTGCTCAAGACAGTAGCACCACACTTGGACTATAACATCAATATCACTATTTTTCACTTTTGAAACAATTGTCTAAGCCCATTTTTGGCCCCAATGGTCAATTTTTTCTTCTTCCCCATCCTTATCCTTATCAACCTAGTGTGAGTACATTCAACCCATGACCAATAGATCCCTATAAAAGCCCATTCAAAGATCATTTGGAAGGGGTTGGTAATTATCACTAAATAAGCAAGAACACAAGCAAGACTACTAAAGCAATATTCCCTATTATCTACATACATCCATCCAACACACTTACAAGTTGATTCAAATCTTTACACCAGTCCCTAGCCACCTCAAGCATATCTTTTTAACATTATACATCTTCATACACATAATTACACAAAGCACATCAATTAGGAGAACTACATATGGCTTGATCCCTCTTTAGAATATTGGTATGTAGACAACATGCCCACACAAGGAGTGTGGATCCACGTACAGTGAATATTACACACACTAACCCCCCCCCCCCCGCCTCTTTCTCAAAATTGGTCAAAGCATAATGGAGTATAGGGTTTGAAGAGAATATATGCTCTATAGGGAGCTTTATAAACTTCTAACTACCAAAACTTCATAGACAGGGTCACACAGACCTAGCAAACAAAACCCAGAAAGCTTGGATCCTCAGGATAATAGTGGCAAAGGTTGACTACAGCACCGATGCCATTCCTATCCACTCTTGATGCTCCTATCCAATCATAAAATAAAGTTCAGATCTTAGTCTGTGACAGTATCATTGTGTTCAATAGTGAATTATAGCCTCTGTCTCAGTTAGATCAGCTAGATTCTAGCTAAATATTGTTATCTTTCCCTTATTACTATTTTTAGAAAGATTCAAATTGTAATAAAATTTTATAAATTAGTAGCTTAATAATTGCAATATTTATTTACTAATTTTACTACTTATACCCTTTAACTAAATGAGGAATAATACACCAATATTCTCAAAATTGTTAAATCATATGTGAATAAATTAATGGATAACCTTACATTTGACATCCACTTGAACTTCATAAGGCAAATTTTTCTCAAATTTGTGAAATCTTAGGCATACAATGGAGTTTGGAGTCCCTTTTTTTTCTCAAAATGGTTTCTTCGAGTCCAAAATAGTGTAGTAATATTGAGGATATTTATCACCAACTAACAAAAAAATTACAAAGAAGATGATAAAGTTTGATTAATATCTATCATTTTTTTTTAGAAAAATTTATTTGAAGTATTAGTACTAGTCATATATCTATGAAATAATGGGTTTTTAAGAGATAAAAAAATCTAAAAATAAAGACACCTTAAGATTCATAGTATTTCCACAGTCTAAAGACAAAGATATAATAATTTTGATCGAAACACATGAGCATGACGTGTGCACTACACTAGAGTTTGAATGGTACAAAAAGGCAACAATATGAAATAAAGCAACAAAGAATAACAAAGGGTATGGAGGCATAATGGTGTTAATAAAGGAATCATCGAGTAAAAGTATCATAATAGAAAAACAAGATGAAAATAAACAATATATGGATCATAATCATAGAAAATAACACAAACATTAGCATATATTCATGCTATTTTGGTCCCAAGAATTTGAAATTCTATAAAAAGTGAGATTTAGATCGAGAAGACCCATACTCATCCCTAAAAAAGGACATCTCAACATATAGTATGATTGGAGATATTTTGTTAATATGCGACTTCAATGTAAGGACATCTAACAAGCAAGCCAACACTCTAAGAAGTAACATGTATCTAGACATAAATCTGATTTGGATGGTAGAAGAAGAAAATCACAAGTGGAATAGGACTTTAGATGATATA